>RJWT010025045.1:0-16247 GCA_004365215.1 Cuniculus paca | reverse complement strand
TTTTTTTTTAAGGATAAAGAATTTTTAGATTTAAAATACTTTTACTTCCAAACATTGGAGGGTTAAATACATCATCTTTTAGAATCCAGTGCTTATACTGTTTGATCAATTATGCATTCCTATATCTAGTAATCTGAACAGCTACTTTGAAGATAATAAGATGTAATGTATTAACCATTGTTAATTTCCTATTATCTTGTTTTGAAATTCTGTATCATTGGTTTTTATGGTTTATTTTCTCTTTAAAATAAAAAATTAGAAAAAAAAAAGAATCCAGCTGGTGATGAGAAGTCTAATATAACTTGAGTTTTAAAGAATCTCTCTCTTGGACTGGGGATTTAGCTCAGAGGCATAAGCACCTGTCCAGTAAGCGCGAGGTTGTGAGTTTGTTCCCCAGTCTCTCTTTCTCCCTCTGTCTCTGTCTTTCTTTTAGGTGTACTTTATCTTCAGTGTGTAAAAATTTGTTAACAATGTGTGAGACCACTAGCACTATGTGATCTTTCTTTTATTGAAAAACGATGGCTTTTTTTTTCAGTTTTAAGAAAGTTCCTTAGATTTATGTGTTTGATCTCTGTCCCTACTTTCTTGCTGTGGAACTTCTATTTATCAGATAACTGACTTTCTAAATTGATTCTTTAGGACTTTTATCTTTTCTCTCAACTTTCCATCTCTTTACCTTATGTTTCGAGAAATTCCTTTGACTTTATCTTTCATCTATTCTATTAATTTTTTTCAATTAATTAATTTCATAATTCCCTTTAACAGCACTTGGCTCTTGTTTTTTTAATCTATATTCATACAAAATCTCAAAAACTCTGAGGATATGAATGAAAAGGTTGAGGGCTTTAAAATGTTTCTTTACTGAGCTACCTGTTTCTTTTGGAGTGTTTTATTCTATGTTTGTCATTTCACACACAGGTTTTTGTTTTCTATCTGATGATCCTTGGATCCTGCTTAATTATAGGGATTGCTGTTGACTTTTCTCCAGACCTTCCATGGGCTTCCTTCTCAGGTTGGGTGTGTCTGTTTTTCTGCTGAGGTCTCTCATAGGAACGGGATACTAACTGGAAGCTCTGTGATGCTGGCAGAGCTCAGGTGCAGGCCCACTGCTTTTTGTCAGGCCTGAGGGAGAGTTCCCCAAATGTATGAATGGAAGCCTTCGCCCCTAGGGACTTTACCAACTCTGGGACTCCTACTTGGCCCCTGGAATCTCTAGAGAAGAGTCCTATAGTGTTTCGATCTGAAAGGAAATTCTAGGTTTCCTACAATCTATTTCCCAGTAATAGAGCTGAGAAGAGAAAGCGAGGGGCTCACTTGGTATCAAGCCTTTCAATTGGGGACTTTCTTTCTCAGCCCTGCCCTTCTTTGTACCTGCCAACCTTGGCCTAGTCCTGGAGTCTTTCTGGGGTGTTCTGGCCCATTGGCTTTCTCATTTGCTGCTGTTTCCTCCTGCCTATTCGAAGATACTTTGTTCTACCTTGTTTACTATGAAGTACTTACATTCTCTTTTCATCTCCAAGAAATTTGTTGAAATTTCTCTCCAATGGTCTCTTTCACAATTTTTGTTTATGATGAGTTTGTTTTTCCACTCTCATTTTACCTACTACTTAGCCTGCCACTTTGATCTTTAAAATAAACCCCCTGCCACTTTACCTACTCCATAGCAAGGAAAGGAGACTGCTGCTTGACTTTCGTCATGGAATCTCACATTCTCTAAAGGACACCGATTCCTCTGTGAAGGCAGCTTTGGCACCAAGGAGCCTGCCAGGGTTTTAGGTGGCCTTCCTGGTGTTAGACTGGTCTTCCCCTCCACTAATGTTTCTCATATCACACACTAGCCCTCTGTGTCAGTCATCTGCCACCTGGTCAATTCCAATATTCCTTGAAGGTTTTAGCTCTTGACTCAGTTTTCCAAGCACTTTCTTGTTCACAGCCTGACAGATGGTATTTTCAATACCCAGCATCTCAGTTCCTTGACCTCATTTCTTTTAGTGGTCATGTTCTTCATTGTACCTGAGTTACTCAAGTCTATGGTTACAGCCTTGACCTTGTCATTACCAATAATGTCAGTTTCAAGCATCCAGTCTTTGACTACCATCTTGTAAAAACTCAGTTTACTTCTTCAAGAACTCAAACACCAACTGTTCTCACCTGCACTTCCTGCCCATTGATCCTACTATTTTTTCCATGGTTCCATATGTTTTTATTCTATTCCTTACTTAGCCTAGACTCCATAGACCAATCCTGTAATCACTTTAAAAAAATTCTCTCTCTCTCTCTGTCTCTCTCTCTTCTCCTATACTTCTGGAAAAGCCCCAGGCTTAGTTCAATCCAAATCTCGCCTGTCTTGTACTTGAATCCACACAAATAACCCAGGTTCTATGTAAGCAAGAAAACGCACTGACTCATTACACCTTCATAATTTTCATTCCCTTATGTTTGTGGAGGTTTGCTCTATGGCTGGGAATATTATAGATAAGCCTGTATAAACTTATTTCATGCACACAAAACGAATGAGTTCTTGCAAGGTGGAGAGTTCTGTCGATGTCACTGAGGTCAAGATGAAAGCTCATGTCGTTCAGGTTTTCTGTACTATTACTGATTTTTTGTTTACTTCTATCCATGAATGAAGTTTTGAAATCTCCAATTATAATTGTGAGTTTGTCTATTTCTCCTTTCAGTGTGATCAGTTTTACTTCATTTACTTTATAATTCTGTTTTTAGATGCATACACAACTAGGGATGCCATGTCTTTGCTTTAAATTAATCACATTGTGTAATGTGTCACTTTACAGTCCTGCCCCTTGTAACAGTCGTCTTTGAAGTCTCTGATAATAACAGTAGGTACTTCAGCTTTGTTTTCATTAGTTTTTGCATGGTACAGTTTTTTGCATCCTTTCACTTATCCTATCTATGTGTTCATTTTAAAAGCAGGTTCTTTTAGACAGCATGAGACTGAGCCTTTTTAAATACAACTTATGCCTTTAGTGGGCATATTTGGACTATTTATATCTATTTAGTGCTATAGTTGGGTTTAACTCTACATCTTGTTAATCATTTTCTATTTGTCCCACCTGTTCTTTGTTCTTTCCCCCTTCTTTCCTGTCTGCTTTGAACTGAAATTTTTATGATTTACTATTATCTCCATTTTTGGCTTATTAGTTATGTCTCTGTTAAATAGTATTTAATGGCTGTCTAGAGTTCACGTATACTTCTTTCACTTACTGCAGTTGTCCTCTAAATAATATTATACCACTTCACAAGGGGTACAGTTTAAGAATCTTACAACAGTACATTTCCAATTTCACCCTCTGATCTTCTGTGCTATTTTTACTTTACATTTGCTTTTAAATACTTTGTAAACCAAACAATACATTTTTATCATTTTTGCTATTGGTCAACACACCTTGACACTAAGGTCAGCCAAACATTTTTATAAATAAAGTTTTATTGGAACACAGCCTTGCCAACATGTTCAGTGCTGTCTTTGGCTGCTTGCATGGTGCAGTGGCAGAGTTGAGTATCTGTAGCATAATCTGCATGAGCTATGAGCCTAGAATACTAATTATCTGGCCCTTTCACAAAATCATTGACAATCCTTGCCTTAAAAAATTACATTTTAATTAGAGCAATTAAACTTTTTAGAATTAATGTAGATTCATTTTTAGTATTTCTGGAGCCCACTTTTTCTGTAGACTCCAGCTTCTGTCTGTATCGTGTTCTTCTGTCCTGAGGGCACCCTCTGGCATTTCTTGTAGCAGAAGTCTCCTGGCCATGGACTCTCTCAGTCATTCTTCTGAAAAACTTTTAAAGATGTATTAAAGGATGTTTTCCCACTGTCTCTGCTTGTGTGGTTTCTGAGGAATTCTACTGTAATTCTTACCTTAGTTCCTGTTATAAGAGCACTCCCTCTTCACCGGCTGCCTTCCAGATTGTCTCTTTTTTAACACTGGTCTTCAGCAAATTAGACTACGACATATCTAAGCATACTTTTGTTTTGGCTTGTTTGTATTTTTGGAATCGTTTTTCCCTCTGGTTTCTTTGAGATTTCTTGGATCTATGGTTTGATGTATTTCATTATTTTCATGAAATTCTTGGCCATTATCCCTTTATCCCACTTCTTCTGCCCTGTTCACTGTCTTTTTCCAGAGACCGTCCTACAGAACCACCAATTACCTTATACAGGTCTGCACCAATAAGAACTTTTCCCCCTCCTTTCCCTCCCTTCTCCCTCTGTTGCCTTTATTCTTTCTCAGGAGCCTCTAGTACAAGCCTGTGGGGGAGGTTTGTGAGTGACTACACAATCCCCTTGTAGCAGGAGCCTGGTTCCCCTGGACAGACACATTAGCCAACACTTGGCCTCAGGCAGTTGGATACAATTTTTGCTTGTTTCTTCCTACTCACTTGTACTGCCTACCACCCTTCCTCCCCCATTCCAGCAGGTAATTTAGTAAGTTCCATCTTCTCTCAGAAAGCCCTCTTTCTTTTTGAAATTTAGGTAGCTTGCTCCCTTGCGACCTCAACTTTCTTTGAGTCCAAGAAAAATTGTGATTGTGTAACCACTTGAGGTGAGATGACTGTAGTGGTTGTTCACTGTGTTAACTTGAGAAGTTTAGAAGTTTAACTGACTCAGAAGGGGGCCAGGGTCCTCACATTGTAAACATCCTGAGCTTTTGCAAGAGGAGGGCATGAGATGGATCCCCCCCACCTCGCCCAGGGTGGGTAGCTGGTATACAGTAAAACAGAAATGAGGAAGGACTGATTGCTGGCTCTTCTGCATGGACGTCGTCTCCTAGCTTCTGGCACATTGTTCAGCTTCCACCTGGGGATTCTCCAGCCTTCGTCATAGACTCTTCAGCCTTCCAACCTTCTGTCGTGGATTCTTCAGCGTTCAATTACAGACCCATTGGCTTCCTGATACAGATTTGCATGGAACACTGCAGTGAGCTCGAAACCCTGGACTGGACCCTTCAGCCTCTAGCATTCAGACACCCTCTGAAAGCTTCCTCATCCCAACTCTGTGGTTGACTATTGCAAACCAATCTCGCAATTCCTTACACATTTGTGTATCTTGTGTTATATCTCTAGTAAACCCTGATTCATACAATGACTTCTTTTTTTTGCCATGTCTAAAGTGGAAGTGGAGTGATCCTCTCTGATCACTCTACTGATCACATTTTAAATTCAAGTCCATATAACTGTGCTGCTGCTGGGAAATCTTACTAGATTTCCCCAGTGTAACCATTCCTTGAATCTCCTAGACATAGACATCTATTTCAAACTTGCCCCTCTCTTGCTGCTCGCTCCCTCTGAGCTGATGAATTTTTTCCCAATATCACTGAGAAAATCAAAAGAAACTTTTCATCAACTCCACTGTGACATCTATGCACCTGTGTCCACTGTGCCTTCCCACCTGGTCCTAGGATACATAGCCTATCATCCTAGCAGAGAACGACAGCTTTACGTGTTCATCAGATCCATCTGGCTCAAGGACATCACTTAGTGTTTTTCCAATCTCTGTCTTCTGGTTACCTTTCCTCTCTTTTCTGGATTATTCTCACTAGCAGACATGAAATTCTTCAATTAAAAAGTACTAAATGTTGCTTTCATCTATCCCACTGCCTCCTTTTTTCTTCCCATTTACAGCAAAATTTCTCAGAAAGAGTTCCCTATGCTCACATTCCTCCCATTTTCTCTTAAACTCAATGAAATTGGGCTAAGGTCAGCTCTCCAATTCACCAAAACCACTGTGGGCAGATTGCCAGTGATCTCTTAGTTACTAAATATGAGTTAAATTCTCATTTCTCTCTGTATTTAATCATCCATCTCAGTTTGCCCAGAACATCCATAGTTTAATACTCTGCATAGTTTTAGGAGTCTCCTCCTTCGATCTTAAAAGTATGAAATACTGTACAACGAAGTAGATGGCCACCCTCCTGCCTCTGACATATAATACATGTGATTGCCCTCTCTTCCTTAACAACTTTCTCAATTTGGACTCTTGCCAGAATTCTGGTTTTCTTCCTCCCTTACTGGCTGTAAGACAGTTTACTTGAAATACTTAAGGCACACACCCATCACCAGTCTGATCTCATTTTCTACTACACTTAAGTGACTTTTTGATTAATGTAATTGTTAGCTATTGCCACAAGAATGCTGCATAACAGATAGTCTTAAATTCTTAGTGACTTACAACCACAATAATTTATTCCCATGCTTATAGTTGTATAGTTTGGGTCTGATAGACTGGTCTGCTGGCTTCTGGTTGTGCTCAGATCAGTCCTAGGCAGAACAGCCAAGCACACTGGCCTGCCTGGTCTTCCCCAGAATGTAAGAGTATCCTTTCCTTAGTGCCATTCCACTGCTATGCCCTGTGACTTGAGCACTTTGCCTTGGATGCCAGCATAGCTTACTTTACCTCCTTCTTTGACTAGGTGATTCAGAAGTCAATTTATTTGTGTGCAGATTGGCTCTAATGGTGTTTGGCTGTCTGTCTTTTTATGGTCCACCCACAAGTAGCTTCATACATAGCGGATTATACTTGAGTTAACCGTTCTACCCTCGACTTCTTTAGGGATGTCAGTATACCAAAAATGTGTTGAAGTCACTAAATCAAGATTTGGATCAAAAAATTAATGCAAGTGTAACTTATTACTCTGCCAAACCCAGACTAGACATTTTCAATTGGTCAGCATTCTTTAGTTGAAATTAATCATTATAAAATTAATTGTTAAAATTTTGTAGGGTTTTGAAGTACGATTTAAAAAAGAATGGTGCTTAAAGCATTTACTATAATAATATTTGTGTGCTCTGCTATAAAGAATAAGGCAGATGGCCCAGTGGCATAGTACCCAACACTGAAGCCTGAAACAAGTTCTGATTCACTTTCTCTTAAGTGAGAAGATGCTCATCTGGTCTCTGCTAATATAGAAATAGGTGATATTATTGCTAAAGGCCATGATGGGAGTAGTAGCCATGTGATTCCTTGGATATTTACAAGGGTTGATGGTGTAAATGATCCACTTATTAGCAAAACTGATAGGAGAATGACAGCAAAGAGTTCATATGAGATTGTTTGGGCTACTGCTTGTAATGCTGCAATTAGTGCATACTTTGAATTGTTAAGTAAAATGAGATAAAAATACATGTCTCAACTGAGGTATGATTTATTCATTTGCCATCACTGCCGCTTGATTTTTATTCACAAGAAGAACCTCTGGTTCCTTATAAATATTTCCTTGTATAATAGGTTACAGAAGCCTATCGTTGTGCATTTTATGTTCTTATACTGTTGTTGTTGGGCTTTATTGAGATTTATAGAAGTGGAGTAATAAGTTTCCTCTTGAGTTTTTCTAGCTCTCTCAAATTTTATTCCTGGGGATTCTGAAATTGCGAATACTCCTAGTCACCAGCAGATGGCGCCCTCCCTGTGCCTCCACTCCTCGCCAAACTACACTGTGGGCTCCTGAGAGCTTTGGTCCGGGAAACATTTGCCCAGGTTTCTGGTTATCATATTTCTCCAACAGGCACCTGTCTGACTGGCATTTCCTGGCGTGCACCCATCTTCGCATATTTCTTTGTCGGTCGAGTTTGGCTTGAAAGGAGGTTTCGGGAGTTTATTACTTCACACTATCAGGTAAGTTCAGACTTTCTTAGCTCAGAAACGAGGCTACATAGAGGGATGAAAATAAACACGGTCTTGAGTAATTCGACATGGATATTGCTGTTATACTAATAGGGTGTTAATTAGGAAAGAGCACTTAGCTTTTTTACTGCCAACCTAAACAAGCTGGCTTTGTTTTTGGCTGTGAGCCCTATAACTGCATCTCAAAGTGCTTTGCAAACATTAATTAAGTACTTCAGTGCACATCCAAGTAGTGGGTATCATTAAATTCTTTTTCAAGATTTGGAAAACAGATTCCCTAAGCCAGCCTATGACTTAAGACCACATGGGGCTGGGTTTAGAATTCTGATAGTCCCCACAGTCATGCCTGCCTTCCCAGAGTCCTCTAACAAATCAAGATGTCTGTCTTCCTCAGTCATCAACTACAGCCTCTGAACTTTCCAGGACTGGGCTGATCTTTGAGCTCTGCTTGTTCATCTTTATTGATACACTATAACCTGTCATCTCCCTGGCTCCTGATTTCTGTTTCAAAAGTGTGATCTTCAAGAGAGTACAGTGGCCGGTAGCTGGGCGTGGTGCTGCATGCCTGTAAGCCCCGCTACTCAGGAGGCTGAGATAAAAGGCTCACAAGTTGGAGGCCAGTCTGGGCTACTTAGTGAAACCCTGTCTCAAAAGATAGGAGGCTGTGGATGTAGCTCAGAGCTCCCTGGATTCAATCTCTCATATGAGACAGTGGCTAGAGTGACGTGAGTTCCTGTCACTTGATGCACAGACTTAGCTTAGGGAAGGGGACATTTCTTAGTAACTACCAAGCTGTAAGCACCCTTTGTACAGTCCCCTAATGTCCTCTGGGAAAAGGCAGGCTTGTGTTCCTAACACTGTGGGACTCACTGCCTAGGCCACAGGGTTAGGTAGGCTCTAATGTGGGAAACGCCCAGGTCCTGTGAAAAGTAAAAGGCTTCTTCCTGAGTCTTCTGTGCGCAAGCAGGTGTTTCTCTTTGGCTCGTAGTAGCAGGAGAACAAAACACACAAGGTACCCAGCAAGAAGGCTCTTCACACATTCCATGACGGTGTGTCTAAGATAAGCTGTCCGTGCCCTGCCCTTCAGGCTGGCTCACATTCAGACAGAAGCAAGAGAGGACCTCCTCTGAGCTCCAGAGGCCCACCTGGCTTTCAGGAGAAAGACCCTCAGAGCATCAGGCCTGGCATTTGAGTTCCAACCACCCCAGACACGTGCTGCAGTTGCACATGTGGAGGCTGCAGCGTGCCTGGGGCTTTCCTGTGTGGCTTCTGGAGGTGATGTCAAGCTGACCTGTCCAGCTCTGACAGGCACTTGAGCACAGGTTAATCATTCCACTCTCCTGAGTTAGCAGAATATGCCCAGGGGAGGTTTCACACCAGATGAATCTCCTGCACACAGGATGTGGCTAGCAATGTGTCACTCACACCTGGCTCCTCCTCCTGGGAAGGGCTCAAGCAGCTCCTGTATCTTTAGTTAATTGAGCAAAGAGATATTTCAGAGGAATCCTGACCCCCAGCCGGACACTCCAAGGGCCACCTAACTGGGATAAGATACCTACCTGTGTGGAGAGGTGGAGGCCCTTCTCAGCTTCCTTTTACCTGCTGCCTTTGCTTTCTGTGCTTTCCAAGGAATGACAGAGCTCCATAAGCAATTAACCCTTCACAAGCAGAGTCACTGAGTTTTGGCTAATACATTTTTTCATAGATTGCCTGCAAATATATGTTGTCAATATTCGAAGATTCCCCCTTTAAAATCCATTTTATAGCTAAGTAACCTTTTTATAAGTGTAACTGGCGTGTACCATATCTTATTAGTACAAGAGCATATTTCTACTTATGCTCAAAATTAAAATGGCCCTTTGTCCCCATGCAGCTTGCCCACAGAAAGTCCAGTTTTGCCTGGTTATCTCCTTTCCTGCACGAATTTCCAAGGTTCAGGCAGAGCTGACTTTATGTGCTACTGATTTCTGCCAGCCTCACTTGGTCAGCTACTCCACGAAGGAGCTTTCACCTGTGCTGCCTTGGTGTCCTTACCTAAGCTATCTCTTCCTGAGAATCAACAGACACACACACACTCACACTCACACTCTCACACATACACCTCTTGATTCCTTGGAGTAATGGTTGAGCCAGGAACTAAAGGCACAGAGACTTAGGATGAGACAACATAGAGAGTAATGGACAAATACCCCAAGCTATGGCCAAGGCCCATGACCCTGCCTCTGGGTGGCAGGGAACAGTTTCTCTCAATCAGCAGTCCTACACTTGAGACTCTCAATCCAAACCCAATTCTCACAACCAACAGAGTGAAGAAAGGTTTTGTTTTTTTTTTAACCTCTTTCTTCTGGGACCCCCCTATTCCTCATTTCCCATCCTAGGGTAAAACTCTTCCTAAGATGACAGTGGGAAATTCCTCCCCTTTTAGGGAGAAATGTCATCTCACAATAAAAAGAGTAGCCTTGTGCAGAGTTCCCTAAATAATAGAGTCTCATGGGAATATAATGATCCCAATATGAGTCTTTTCTTGGTTATTTTGTCAGAAAGGATTCTGCATTGTGAAGACGGAGATCATGGGAGATACTGTCAATGGGCACCCTTGATTCAGTTCCAGTGTCCTCTAGCTATTTGTGCTGCTCTATTTGTCTTGCCCCCCAGGAAGTGTGGCTCAGTATACAAGTTCATATGAAAGGATGGGTGAGATATCAGAGCTGACAGTCATTTTCCCCAGGAGAAGTTTGTTACGGCGCAGTCCAGGAAAATGACTGCAGTGACATCAGCCGCACTTGAGGGCACGGAGTGTGAAGGTCGATGAGTGCCTTACGTCACACACACAGCGTTCACCTCTGCCCACATGACAGCTGTGTTCAATCAGAGCTCCAGGCCTCAGGGCAGCCCACTAGGGCTGCTGCTCAGCCATGACCTGGAGGAAAGGGGGAGGTGCTGCACACCAGCCCTAAGAGACAGAGAAAATCCAAACACCCTCCTAGCCAAGGTGAGACTCTTGGCCTGGGAGCATATTCAGGTGGGCTGGCGGTATGGACAGAGGACACTCAATGAAGGCTTTCTGAGATGGTGTCAGGAGTGAGACCTAGGTGACAGGTCAAGGATGCCATGTTTGCAGAGACTGAGAAGGGGGTGATCATTGGGACTGTCAAAGGGGCAGACAGCCGTGCTCTGTCTCTGCCCTTCGCTTCATGTGCCACAATCATGGGCCACACTGGTCCCCATCCCCACTGGACTTTGTCCTGCATGTGCAGCTTATCACCTTGACCTCTTATACTATGGAACCTACCAGAGGGGGACAAGCCTCCAAGGCTTAGACCCAGGCTTAGGGAGCACCAAGCCACCTGCTCCAACCAGGTGTTGGCCAGAAAGACGTGTCCTGGAGGTTACGAGGCACCTGCTCAGCTATCAGATGACACTCGAGTGGCCAACTACTCTTTTTCCTTGGCTGAGCAGCTCTTACTGGGGTCTCAAGAAGCAGAAGTGATTTATGAGATAGGAATCAGACCTCCCTTGGATCTTCTAGCCAGACATCAATTTCTACTAAACTCCAGCCATGTTCTGCTTCTACTGGTTCCTACTTTGATTTCACTTTCACGCTGTGCAGCAGGATCAGAGGTGAAGCCAGGCCCCCTCAGCTTTCTACCTCCCTGGCACCATGGCTAAGGGTCCGTGAACTTCAGGAATATCAACCTACCTGGGTGCCTCTCACTCTCGGCCAGTAGGCTCTTGCCAGGTTGAGGCTGCACCAGCTTAGGGTGGTCCCTGGCACTGAGGCTTTTACTTCCACTTCCCCTTTCCCCATGTTATCCTATGGGTGCATGGATGGCCTTGCTCGCCTTCCCTCCTCTGGCTCCTGGAGCAGGAGATAGCCCCAGACCGATTCACAGAAAGTCAACCTGGTGATCAGTGACTGCAGATTATCAGATGGTTACAGCAGCCGGGGCTGGTGACACCGCTGCCCACATGCTGGGCAGTGTTCTTGCTCATTCTGTTTCCTAGTCTGTGCCCAGTACCATGTTTGAGAAGCACCTGCCAGGACTTACAGGTAGTTATGGGATGTTTATTTTAAAGCCTCTTTCACCCAATCTCACCTTGAAGAAAACAAGGTACAAGACTAGGAGAAGAACTAAAACTTAGAGGAAAAGTCCTTAGAGGCTAGACAATTTCATGCAGTACAGACAATCGCGAACTTGTCTTTGCTTAAAACAAAACAAAACAAAACAAAACAGGGCTCCCTAGACTCCCATTGGCTTAGGTGCATGCAGGAGGGGCGGGGCCATGGATAGATCCTCCCCTGTCCACCCTAGAGCAACCAGCTGGAAAGGCAATGCATAAGACTTCCAAAAACGTGGGTAATCAATCCCTACGCAAATTAGTATTTTGATAAATTTGGTCTGCTTTAGAAGACACCTAAGACTTCTGAAAATCTTAAGCACCTTGCTTTCTTCTCATCTTAGCAGGTTCCATAAACTTTTCTGGTGAATGCTACAGTTAGCTGTTGGTTTTATATTTCTATTGTTTTTGACATACTAAACAAGTACTTTTTGATCTATTTTTAAGACATTTTAATCAGTATTTTAATTTTTAACAGTATTTCTAGTTAGAGTTTCATTTCTGAATCTATTAAAGGAAGTTACTGTAGCATTAACGCCCCCATCGCACCTGCACACTATTAGCAGCTTTGCAAGTGAGTCTTTTGGGAGAGTAGGCATTTTGTAATCCACAGACCACTTGCTTGTCATACAAACCACACAATACAAGAGAGTGTAGTCCTGCTCCTCTTATCTCTGGTACATTCATCAAGGGTGGGAAATCCCAAAGACTTTTCTTTTCTCAGATTTAAATCTTTTAATTAGCTCTGATCTTGCAAGGGCACATTTTTAACTTAGAAATTTCTGTTGCCTAGGAAAATCACACAATGCTACTCACATCTGTAAGTGGTCTAATTAGTAGATTACTGTTCTAGCAGGTGACTAATTGAAATTTATCATGAAGGAAAATTCAAAATAATGGCCAATTTTCCTTTCAGTAGACTATGATACATGGTTTGTAAATCCATTGTAATTGCTTACAGCATGGAAAGCAAACCATAATTAACCTGGAGTTCTAGACAGAAGACTTACAACACATGTAAGTCCCATTTTCCCTTTTCTACTAGTGACCCTAAACTAGAAAATACTTTAGAATTCCTTAGCTTTCTATCATAGATTGTACATATCTCTTCTCAGCCTATGTTTGTGTGTGATTGACTTGAGGTATGTTCAATTGAAAATAACAATGGGTGGGAGTGATGTCATATGGCTGTCATCCCAGCACTCTGGGAGGTTGAGGCAGAAGGATCATATGTTTTGAGCCTAGACTGAGCCTCTTAGAGCCCAGCAATACTCCGTCTTAAGGTAAAAAGTTTAAAAGGACCGAGATGTAGTTCAGTGCAAAAGCCTGAGTTCAATCCCTAGAGCCAAAGGTGGAAAAGGAAGAAGAAAGAAAATTTAAAAAGACTGCATCTTTTCTTTTCTCTTGTCCATTCCTAAGTATCACACAACGAATATGGAAGTGCTTATGGTAGAAGTAGGTACTCTGTTAGTCTGAGTGAAGGCAGCAGACACTTGCCATGAGATGCGTGATCATCCATCTCTGTGGTTTGTGTCTTTGGAACAAGTTTTGTTCTCTTCTCATGCTCTTTTTAAGATACATAGGTGTCTGTGAACAATATATTAAGCTTGAAGGATATTATTTCAAAGTACAGTCTGATATTATTCCTTCAGATTGTTTCCTGTGTATTCTACTCCCTATAGTTTTCTAGGATTCCAGGAATCTCAGTGTACTAAGACTTTATGAGCAGGAAGTTCTCATCTGTCTTGCCTGCAGGCGAGGTTGTCCATGCATTCCCCAGGCCTCCGTGCCACTCTCCTTTCCTTGGAGAGCCACTACTCACTAGTAGGCCTTCTTTCCTTTCTGCCTGCTAGTTATATTTGGTATTTGCCACTGGCAAACAGAACTCAGTATTAATAATCTCAGTATTAATTGTTTGAAAGAATTTGTGGTATTAGAATTGGAAACAAAGGGTTTTATTCAAGCATTTAGAAGCAATCTAATACATCACTGGTTACAAATTTTTATTAAATTTAAGACTAGAAACAAGTGTGCAAGGTATGTGGGTTTTTTTTGTTTGTTGGTTTGGTTTTTTTGTTTGTTTTTTTACAGAGTTTGTTTTGGGTTTTTTGTTTTTGTTTTTGTTTTTTACATTATATAAAATCATATATACCTGACCCAGTTTGCCTGGATAATCAAGAACTTGGATTTGGTCTTTCAAATATGCTTTTTTTCATACCAAACTGGAAAATTCAAAGCATATGAAAAAAGGCAGAAGTAGCCAAAAATAATCATACTCAAGTAGAATGCTTTGAAGCCAAGCCTGAAAAACTACAGTTACAGTGATATGAATTATTGCAGCTAATAACAATAATTACAAAAAGTTATATGTCATCATTAAGGTAAGTTATATGCCAAATACTGTGCTAAGTATGAAACTGTTATCTCCTAAATCCTCGAAATACCACAAAAGCAAGTGCCACTGGTTTCACAGATGGCACTGAAAGCTGTAGAGGTTACATACTTTACTCGGCACCTCTCACTTGAGTTTTTCAACTCATTCACAGAATCTGGTACTTTCTACTATCTGCCCACAGGTAGATGGCTAAAGTAGAGAAATTGCCTAAACACATTGTGCGTGTCTGCAACTCCGCTGGTTCTCAGATGGAACTATAATGCTAACAGACTTTTCAGGCTATGCATTTAAAGGACAAGTCAGATCACGAGAGCTCTCCAATTTTTCATTGTTGTAAATCTGTCTTCCAGTTATACATCATCATCTCTAATCTTACTTCTATGATGAAGAATTAGGGTGAGAATTTTTAACAAATAAGATTATTAAACTTGTATGTATGATTAATAAAAAACCACAGATCTTTCATTTCAGATGAGAGCAAATTGGTGTAAATCAGGCGAAACCTTCCACTGAGCACAACTTGAAACGCCGGGTAAAGCTTTAAATTCACGAGTTCATGATGCTCAAACAAAACAAAATAAATCATCCCTAGAATACTAGGAAATCAATTCATTACTCAGAAAATTAGTAAATCAAAAGAAAGAGTCTGGTATTTATCCTTCCTTTGCTTAACAAAGTAAACCAAATACCTCACAGTTGATAGACAGAATTTTTTTCTCTTTGAAATACTCCAGTTAGAAGCTGAAGTAAGACAAAGGCAATTGGAAGATCACCATTTTGTAACTCCGAATGAATTTTCGAATCTGGGCAAAAATTATGCATAGCTACTAACATCACAAAAGGAAGACAACTAGACATTATGTGCCTCCTGATGGAAATGCAGGCCACCATCTGTGCCTGAGAACTGAATACGCACAAAAGTAAAAAGCGTAATATGCTATCTAACATGTTCTCACCTCCGGGTAGTCATCACTCGGCTTCAGTTGTTATCAATTGACAGTCGATCTTTGGTCTCACTCACTCCCCCCTTGCCAGATTATTTCATTTAAATTTTTGATAGATACTGCTAAATTTCTCTCTGTAAAGGTAACAGTAATTTCTACACCGCCTCCCCATGATGTGTGAAAATGCTTTTCTCTCTTACACTCTTGCAAGCATGTGATAAATTATTTTCACCATTTCCAATATTATAGGTGAATATGGTATTTAGTTTCAGTCCTAATTACATTCCTGGTGTCATAATTGAAACTGAGTATCTTTTCAGATGTTTGAGAGTGCTTTGTGTTTCCTTTATAGGAAATGTCTGAGTAAAACATTTTTTAAAATAAAGAAATCTGAATGACAGCAACAAAACTGATGAAGGGTGGACCTCAGAAAATTTACCCCTTTGTATGCTTTATATAAACCTTCATGTGCTCACAGGTGATGCTTTGGGGAGGTGATTGGGTCACAGGAGAGGGGTGTATGTGATACTTATCAGTAATTAGTCCACAGATGAGTTTATGACTAAATGTGGTTTGAGAGGCGAAGTCTGGTTGGAGGAGCTAGGTCCCTGGAGGCATGGTCTGGAGGGCCTCTCTCTTCTTCTCATGAGCTGTTTATTCTCTGCTATGCTGACCTGCTTTGGAGCCAGCAAACTATGGGCTGAAAACTCTACAAATTGTGAGCCAAAATAAATCTTTCCTCCTTTAAATCATGGGTGTTAGGTATTGTGTCTTAGTGATGAGAAAGCCACTTAGACATCCCTCCATAAAAGTAACAGTGAAAAGGGCTACAATAAGCAGAATCAACATGTTAGGACTGAAAATTATTCAAAGGATTGTAGCAAATCTGGGAGCATTTATACAAGAAAAACTTGCTGGATATCAGAAAAATAAAATAGTGAGCTTTGCGGCATTTTAACATAACCTGGTTCCATTCCCACCTTTCCAACTCAGTGGTAACCTTGGAAATAACATCCTGGATTCTTGATACATTATTCATATTTGTCATTTTTTACAAGTCTGGTGGCTACAAGAGCTCACCAAAAAAGCTAGTCATTTTTCAACCTCGCTCAAACTCATCCAGTGCTAAGAGTCCCCCTCCCAT
>RJWT010025044.1:0-16276 GCA_004365215.1 Cuniculus paca | reverse complement strand
CTTTTTTGAGATAGAATCTCCCTATATAATTCAGGCTGGCCTTGAGTCATTGTGTAGTTTAAGCTGGCCTTGAACTTGTGGTTGACCTTCCTTAGCCTTTGCTGGGTTTGTAGGCATGCTGTACCATGCTCAGCTCAATCCCCCTAGATTCTATACTGGCTTTGGTAGGTAGACAGAAGCAGGTGCCATTCTCAGTTCATGAAAGAAAGCATGTCAGAGATGTTAACTGACTTGCTTAGTGTCGCACAATTAATACGAGTTGGGCTAGTTGTACAGTGTAGGCCTTTTGACTTTCAGTCTAATACTTTACTGGATTATGTCACTTAAATATTTAATGAACACAAATAGGATAGTGGTCAAGAAACCATGTTCAAAGTGGTTGTGGTGGTGCACACCTGTGGTCTTAGTACTCAGGAGGCTGAGGCAGGAGGATCATGAATTTGAGACCAGGTTGAGCTACAAAGCAAGCATCTGTCTCAAAACAAATAACCAGACAATAGTTGGCTGTCTCCAAGGCAGGGTAGCATAGGAGAGGGGCATCACAGAAGACTTAACAGTCCATACTACGTAGAGGAGGCAGAAGGCAGGAGGCAACAGTAATAGCAGCAAGCCTGTTTTTCCCGTATATTCTATCTAGGCTACAAGCCTTTGTGGGTGGTGCACTCACACCCAGGTGGGTCTTCCTGTTATCCGTATCCAGAGCTATGCTAAACCAGTCAATTGACTAATTTAGCTATCACAACCTTAACCTATACTCACATAATCTTAATCCAGCTACCTCTGAAAGGCCCCACCTATGAGTGTATGAAGCTTTGAGGGGACAGCTAGATACAAGCCATAACAGAAAAGTAGAAAAACTTGTGGGAATCCTTAAGGGTATTTGTGAGGAAGTTTAAATTTTGCCTTAAGAACAAAAGAACAGTAGAGCACTGAGAATGAAAAATATGTGCTTAGAAAAGGAATATAATTTGGAAAAGCTTCTCTTTTATTTTGCTTTCTTTAATCATCTTGAATCAAATATATATATCTCAGATTAGAAAGACTGATTGTCCCTTTAGGGAGTTGTTGTTTGGAAAAAAATTTTCTTTTTTTCCAATAACTTCTGGTGTGGACTCTACAGATTTATAGTTTCTGTCTTCATTTCCATTTTATTCTTTTGCTCTGTATACTTTTAATAGTTTAGAATACAGAATGTAAAGACATACTAATGAAACATTTTATAAATGCAATTAGATAATATGTTTTTTTTTAATGTGTGTATATATACAGAAAAATTTTCTGTCCACGGGTGAAACAGATCCATCTACTCTGGGAGTTTCACTTCCTATTGGTGAGAGGTTATCTGCCAAGGTAGGTGGGT
This sequence comes from Cuniculus paca, assembly GCA_004365215.1. Lineage (NCBI taxonomy): Eukaryota > Metazoa > Chordata > Mammalia > Rodentia > Cuniculidae > Cuniculus > Cuniculus paca. The sequence continues at coordinate 14,916 of RJWT010025044.1, read as the reverse complement.
AGGGGTACTTACTGTGAGTAGTAGTTTTCTGAGACATCAAAATTGTATTTCTAGTTTCAGTGCAGACAGGTTACATCATTTTCCCATACTAGAGTGATGTTTATTTTTTTAAAAAAACTATGGAGTCAGTCTCTAGTTGTACTGTTTAGAAGTTTTTTAAACATATAAACATGTAATGATATATTTCTTCAATATGTTGATTCTTTTATGATTACACTTTAACTGAATATTCAGAATTTATTTTTTCAGCAGTAGTTTCTGAACTTCAAAGTTTATGCTGTGGACCATAGATGTGAGAGTACAGTGAGCTTTTATGAGGGTATGGGTTGGGGCTCTTTGAATGTGTTTTACTCATATTTGTTAGAGGTGGTAGCAATAAAACACTATATACCCTTTGTATAGACTCAATTTCCAAGGTAGATCAGTATATGAAACAAAAGGACAGTAAGTTTCAAAAAACAGTCCTGATTTCATTCTCTTTAGATTAGTTTGTTTCAGTGACATTAGCAGTATTAAGAATTTAAGAACATTTCCTAATGTAATATTTGTGTACTAATTGATCACTTAAAATATTTTGGTGTGTATGTAATTTTACTGTTTTGTATTTAAAATATAACAAAGAGTCCTTCTTTAATCTTTGGAAGGAAATGTTTAGCAGCAGGTGTTTTGGGAGTTGGAGAATCAGGGGAGGGAAAGAGGAGTTGTCCTTGAGAAAGAATGTAACTATCATATCTTTTTGGAAACATGCTAAGGATAGACTTTCTTGCAAACAGTTATCATATTTACTGATAGGAGAAATTCATCTGTGAATGCTGTGGGCAGGGTGTATCTGGTTTGCCTAGGATTGCTGTTGGTAAAGAAATCTGGCCAGGCGTGGTGGCGCATGCCTGTTATCCCAGCACTCAGGAGGCTGAGGCAGGAGGATTCGAGTTCAAGGCCAGCCTGGGCTACAAAGCGAGTTCAAGGCCAGCCTTAAAAACTACATAGCAAGACACTGTCCCAAAAAGACTAAAAAACAAAACAAAACTCTGCAATTTGTGGATTTATGGAGAATGTCTCTTTGGAAAATGTCATCTAATTTCTGTGATTACTGTAAAAAGTGGAAATGTTCTATAATTAGAGATCGCATGTGTTAGTGGACCAAAGCATACATATTCTCATGTGGCAAGAGAGATGTGAGGAGCTGGAATGATGGTCAGACCTTTTCCTTTTACTCCTGTTCCTTGAATGATTTATATCCTTGAAATTATTAGTAAACCTTGATTCTGGTTAAGAGCTTTGATTTGTGTGATTCTGATTCAATATTAAAGTAATTTTTCCTGAAGTTGGAATTAAGGTTGCTTTTTGGTTTCTGTTTTCAGGAAAGGTTGAAACTTGAACGAAACAAAGAATATAATCAGTTTCTCAGGGGTAAGGAAGAATCCAGTGAAAAGTTCAGACAGGTTGAAAAGAGCACTGAGGTAAGTTTTGGCTTTAAAGTTTTAATATCACAGGCTGAATACTTTGTACTATTTTGAAAACCTTTTTATATTTTGGATAAGTTACATGCGTTTCATGTAAAAATTTGAAAAATTAAACCAAACACAGGACATTTAAATAATTTATTTTGGAAATTGTTTTATCTAATGCTGTGGGACTTATCTTACTTTTTAAAATGTAATCTCACTGGGGAAATTAATTTTAGAGATCAGTTTTATGAAATTTTGTTTTTATTTTTAAGTGATTTTTTTACGTTGACAATTTCTATCTTTCTGTCTCTCTCAAATTTTAGGACGGTTTGTGTTATCAGAGCCAAAACATTATCACTTTCTATGCTGTTTATGTTGAGGAAAAATTTAACTTGAAATATTTTGAAATAATAATTAACTGCAAAGATATGTCTAGTATTTCCTGGGATAAGAATTTGAATTAAGTTTGTCTTCTACTTTTTTTTTTTTCCTGTCTTTTTGAGACAGAGTCTCACCAAGCAGTTCAGGCTGGCCTTGAGCTAACTTTGTAGCCCAGGCTGATCTTGAACTTGCAATGATCCTCCTGCCCCAACCTCTTGAGTACTGGGATTACAGGTGTGCACACCCACGCTTGGCTCCTTGTCTTCTATTTTTACTTTTTAATTAATTAATTAATTAATTAGTCTTTTTGAGATAGGGTCTTGCTCTGCAGCTCAGGCTAGCCTTGGGCTCACTATGTAGCCCAGGATGGTCTTGAACTCACAGCAATCCTCCTGCCTCAGCCTCCTGAGTGCTGGGATTACAGACATGCACCACCATGCCCGGCTGTTGTCTTCTATTTTTACAGACGATTATTCATTGTACTGTTGTGTGTTTATTGATATTTGATGTTTTATTGCAAGGTAATTTTTGCTTGCAGTTTTTTTCTAAAAAAAAACAAGTATTTCTTATAGGTGCTTAAATGTCAAAATTGAGAGTTTAAGGCTTTACTTACATTTTAAGAATTTGTATCTCATTGATTTTTTTTTCTTTTTTAATTGAACAGCCCAAGAGTCAAAGAAATAAACATCCTGTTATTCAAGTTAAATCTGATTTACCTCCACAAATACAAACATCTTGCACAAATTTAGAAGGTCCCAAGAGGGATGTATTAACTCCTTCAGAGACCTATGAAGAGCTTCTAAACCGAAGGCGACTAGAGGAGGACAGATATCGACAACTGGATGATGAAATTGAATTAAGGAATAAAAGAATTACTAAAAAAACTAATGAGGAAGTGGGTATTTCCAATACAAAACATCAAAAGTTTGCCAGCAAGGCTGATGTTTCAGAAAGAAGATTTTGCAGATTTGATGAGGATCCTGTTTTTGATAGACAGTATTATAAACCAGACAAAGATCGTGAAGTAAGTGAAGAAATGGATGAAAGGTTTAGATATGAAAGTGATTTTGATAGAAGACTTTTGAGAGTATATACAAATGACAGGTATCTACCACTTTGTTTTTATTTTCTTATTAATACTGTGTTACTCTTTATCATCAGTATATTAGGGAGTGGCAGTTTTATTTGGTATACCATATAGTTCTAAGATACAGTTTTATAAAGCACTGTTATTTTTTGGGCCACCATGGGAAAAAAGTAAACTAAACATCCAAGATGAGGACCCTATTATAAAGTTGAAAACCTGAAAGCTATACCTTTCATATGAAAATAAATGGAAATAAACTTTCCCACAGAAAGGAACAGAAAGGAAATTGAAGCTAAGTATGGTGAGGCAGGAGGATTGGAAGTTTGAGCCCAGCCTGGGCAACTTAGTGACTTAGCAAGACCCTGTCTCAAAATTAAAAAAAAGACTGGGGATGTAGTTCAATATGAAGTTCTGGGTTCATTCCCTAGCACTGCAAACAAATCAAAACAAAAATTTTAGAAAGGAAATTTCTATGTCTCAAGCTTGGCACTGAAAAGAGAGGAAATTTGAAGTGTAAACCAGTACACAGGTTCACGGTCTGAATTCATGCTGCCAGTAGTGTCCAAAAAACCCTGACAAGAATTCAGTGTCTCAGTTGAGTGTTTCAAGTCACTGGCAAGGGGAAAAGAACTCTTCTGTGCAGCAGCATGACTTAAAACCAGGTGATGGCCATCCCTACTCAGATGTTAAAATACAGGGAAGAAAGGGACAGTTGGAAATCAGCGAAGTAGTTTTTTAACTGTGAAAATAATTTATTCCTTTAATGTTCATATATTCTAATTATCAATATAAATGTTTCCAAGTTACTTACTGAACATTTGTCTTAAGTGAAATCACATTACATTTTTATTGGATTTTCAGATGCTTTTCATTTCCTTTGATTATATCTGTAGTAATATTTGTAATTAACTACTACATTGAGATCTTATTTCATTGTCATATTCATCTTTACCACTAAACTCTGGACTTACATTTATTTAACTTTTAGAGATAGAAATATTACAAGGTCCCATATTTGTCATTGGCTTGTTAACTTGAAAGGGGTTAAGTCTGAATTTTGAACAGTTTATGGGACCTGTTTCATTTATTAGTACAAGTAATTTACTTTTTTAGTATTTTAGAAAATTTTCTCAGGGATAATACTGTATCTTTAGTATTCTATTAGCAGTAATCACTGCTTGGATAAACCTCACTGACTAAGACACTGCCACTGTGCAAAGCTTGGTATTCTAAATATGATAACAATGTACAATTTTTACAGTTCTCTTTTACTTTTTATTTTGTTGCTGTCATGTCCTGTTCACACTTTTTGGGATGGGGAATGCTGAGGATTGCATGCATGGAGCACTGAGCCACATTGCCTGCCTTTACCATTTTATTTTGGAATAGTATCTTGCCAAGTTGTGCAGAATCTGAACTTGAGATCCTCTTGATTCAGCCTCCAAGCTGGCTACCGCACAAGGCCACAATATTTTTTAATATTCACAGTGGTTTAGATAATTTAAGTGAAGGGTTTAGAATTGTGGAATTCCCATTGTAGCTTCTCTGATCTGAATCTGAATCTTGTAGTTCAGAAAGTGCTCCAAATTCTGTAGTGTGTTTCACTTCTACGTGAAAATGCTTAAAGCAGCTGTAACTAAAAGAACTCTCAGTTGGAAAATTTGAGGTAATCTTGGGCTTTAGATGTTTTCTTGCACATGAGAATTTTTTCCCCTTATGTTTACCTTTGGAATGTAATGTATGCGTACCTTTTGAGTTTGGAATCGTAAGAGAGATATGACTGCTACTTTGTTTTTTATATATTTTATTTTTTACAAGTAAACCTTGTGATAATTTTATATATGAATTAACAAATGGATTTTATCCTAGTGATTTGAGAACTATCTTATTTTCTCATGTATCTTGTAAATGAATTGAACTTTTTATATTAGCTTCCCCAATTAGTATTTTGAGAAAAAACATATGGTTGAGTTCTCACTCAAGAATTTAAATTTAGTTAAGCATTAATGTGTTTCTTCAAAACGTAAGTCATATTAGCCAGGTATTATGGTATACACCTGTAATCTCAACTCTCTAGGAGGAGGCAGGATGATCCAAAGTTCCAGCCTAGCCTGAGCAGCTTAGTGACTTAGCAAGACCCTGCTTCACAAGAAACAAGGAAATAAATAAATAAAAGAGGGCTGGGGATGTAGTCAGTGCAAAAGTCTTGGGTTTAATCCCCATTAAAAAAATGGAAAGAAACGAAAAGAAAAAAATACTTACTCTGTTTTCTTAATGTGTCAGCTCTCATATCTTCAAGTGTAAAATGTTTCACGTATATCTTAATGGTAATTGAGATTATTTCTAGTCCCATCTCCCAAATATTTCACATCATTCATTTAATAATTTATATTTATTTATTTGGCAAAGTAATTAATAGGATAAATGACTGTATTAGGTAAAAATTTGAGACTAATGTACAAAATTAATTTTTTTTGTCTTTCTTTTTCTCTGTCCCCCGCTGCCTAAAGTCAGTCTGTGATAAATTCTATGCTTTATTTTACATTTTTGACCTTGGCTTCTAATTACATTATAAACTTTTTAATGTACGACAATGTATTTATTTAAAGATGGGAAAATGAAAGTTTTCCTCAAAAATAGTATTTTTTAAACTCATACCATGAATCACTGGCAATATTTTTACATAATTAACAAGGTGCTTAGCACTGTGACAGGTGCATTTTGTATATTTCATTTGTTTTTCTATGCTTACTAATTTGAGTAAAATTTATAATGTTTTAGGACTCTTTGAATGTGGCAGTATGCCTTATGATCCTTTGAAATTTATGCTGTTTTTAAGCAGTCAGCCTATTCTTTATTACTGTGAGCTTTAGAAGTTTATATGTTACCTTGTATTTTATTTTAGCATGTAATGTTAATAAGTAAATATTTTTTAGTATTAAAATGCTGGGATTTCTTTCTATATGATTAATGTGCTTAGAACTTTCATTTTACTTGAATGTTGATATTTGCTGTTTATAATTAGTCATTTAATACAATTCTGAAGTAGTAATCCTTCTGAAGTTGGACATCTCATAGATTTTAATGCTTACTTAGTGTAGGACACTCTTTTAAGCTTAACATATAAGTGGGGAGAAATGGCTTACTAGAATTTAAGTTCTCTAACTTGGTGTTACTTTTTCTCTTTTAATAGTTTTCATTTATGTTTGGATAGGCCATTTTAAAAATCATTTTCCTCACTTTATTTATTTTATTTTATTTTTTATGGTACCGGGAATCAAACTCACGACCTCACCAGGCAGGTGCTGTGTTGCTGAGCTATATCCCTGGCCCTTCCTCACTTTAAAGTTGAGTTGAAAATAGAAAAAACTGTTGTTAAAGTTTCAGTTCTTCGGAAAGAACTGAAAATAATAAGAAAAACATTTCAGAGTTTTTCTTTAACTTTTATAACAGTAGTACCCTTAATAGCAGAATTCATTTACAAGAGAGAAATTTTTGGTATGAAGGCAGAGTGATACAGCTACTATTATTATCAATTAGATGATTTCTTTTAAATAAGGAGAAATTGATTCTTCTTTCCAATGTGCAATATCAATATAGGACCAACAGATGGTAAAAATTTTATTTTTATAATGTGGTATTATTGATCATGTAAACATAAATTTACTTCTGAAGCAGGACGACTTATTAAGGAAAAAAGGAAAAGACATTCATTATCGTTTAGAAATTGCTTTATTCCTAATTAAATTAGATGGCAGAAAATACCTGTGGTTTTCAACAGTTAGCTTTATTTTGTTTTTCTTTTTTCTTTTTTGAATTTTTGAGACAGGGTCTCACTGTGTATTTGAGGCTGGCCCTGAATCATCCACTATACAGCACAGGCTGGCTTCTCAACTCATGACCTCAGGCTGCCCAGTGCTGAGATTATAGACGTTCGGCACCAGACCCAGTTTACTTGCTTTATTTTTAAAGAAAGTTTAAACAAAATTGTTGCATTAACTTTCAGGGTATATGATTTTGAGTTAGTATCTGGGTTCTGAGGGCATTAAGATTTTTACCTCATCAACTAAATACTCGTATCTTTTTAAGGAAACAGTAAAGGAGAAAAAGGGAAATCATTCTGTAGTTATTTCATTCCTTCAGTTATAATCTGATTTGTATTCAAAGGAAGCAAAGTTTTTATGAGGTCTGTCTTTTTTTGCCAAAACCTGATGGTTGAGGGGCGTTAACTACTGTGTATTTAAAGCCATAATATATATAGATAATTTGCTTCTGAGTCACAGGAATAGTTTTAATTTGGTGTTCCAACTCTAAAGTTCTTTTTCTTTTCCTTTTTTTTGGGGGGGGGTCTTTTTGAGACAAGCTTTCTACAGTTCTTAATAACTGAACAGAAGGGACTTCCTAGGAACAAACTGGACCTACACTGAGTCTCTGGACTTTGATTGGGGTCATATTGTTCTTAGACACTTACTGAATGCATTAGTCCTGGAAGTTACCTTTAAGGAGTAATTCCATAATGACTGGAAAGGTTGTTAATGTGAACTAACAGGATAGGTAAGAATGATTAAATGCTAAATTTAGTAGATGGAAGCTTGGGGAATGCTGCTTTATTGAAAGAACATTTAGTAAATGGAGGAAATTCTGTAAAATCATAGTGATACTTTTAGTAGAGAATAAGATAGTTGTACAAGCTATAATTGGTTTTTACAGCTCAAGGTAAATACAGTCATTAGTTGTTGCATAAAGCTCAAAAGGGTGCCTTAACATTTCATGATTTAAGCAAAACCAGTAGATTTATAGACTCTGAAGGCAATAATATTAATGTTATTTTTATTTTTATATTTTTGATTTTTTGAGACAGGGTAGTGCAGTGTAGTCCAGGCTGACCTTGAACTCACTATGTAGCCCAGGCTGACCTTGAACTTGTGGCAGTCCTCCTGCCACAGCTTCTTAATGATGGGATGACAGGTGTGAGCAATCATGCCCACCTGGCATTTAATGATATTTTTAATGAAATGCAAATATCTTTTTTTTTTTTTTTTGGTCTTTTTGAGGCAGGGTTTCACTATGCAGTTCTGGCTGCTCTTGAACTCACTTTATAGCCCAAGATGGCCTCAAACTCACAGTTATTCTCCTGCCTCAGCCTCCTAAGTGCTGGGAATTACAGGGGTGCACCACCACGCCTGGCCTCTATTCTTTTTCTTCACTAAGTATTTCTTGTATACTGATTTTGTTATCATTATTAGTGACAGATGGCTTTTATAATCTCATTAATGATTTTTTGCCTTCAGTGGGTGGTATACCTTAAAATGTCTTTTATATGGACTGTTTACTGGGATATCTTTGTGGTTTTACTATAGAGGTTAGCTGAGACCTTGCTTTTATACATAAGTAAAATAATTTGTTAAATTTCTTAAATTTATAATGAACTTTGAAAATAACTTCTTGGACATATAGTGCTTGCTTTCTTATCTTTATGCTGAAGAGTTGTTATCTTTATATGCTGATGCATATTTAAGTGTGGATGCTGTCATATAGCTATTATAAAGATAAGCTAGAATTGTAAATCCAAATATTGTCTTGAGACAACTTAATTAAAAATGCAGGAAGCCACAAGCTCTTTGGTAAATTTTTATTTTCTTTCTTTGGTAAATTTTCTAAACATGTTTTGTATGTCTAAATGGCCTTTAATTCTAGAATTCCAAGTGATGGTTTAAAAAATTTATAACTTTAAATTACTGTGTTTAAAACTTTCATTGATATGGCTACCACTTTGCCACATAATTGTGTTTACTTTTGTGTGTTGTGTCATGGGTTCCCAAGCCTACTCCTAGGTTTGATGATTCTCTAGGAATACTTTTTAGGATTTGTGTATATCATTTTAATCATGGCTGTGTGTATGGTTGTAATCATGGTTATGATGTATTGCATCAAAAAGATAGAAAGCAAAATCAGCAAAGGGAAAAGGGGCAGGGGAAAAGTTAGAAGGAAAGGAGACACTGGCTTTCCAGATCTTCTCCCAGACAAGTCACACAGGAGGTGCTTAATTCTTTTACTATTGAATTGTTGACAACATGAGGGAATGTTTGCTCATTTAGATTCAGTGTCCAAGGTTTTTGTTGGAAGCTGGTCTTGTAGGCACCCTTTTCTTATCATGTACTGAACTTTCAGACTCCCTTAAGGTATTTTGGCATGAACTGTATCATTTGGGCAAATAGCTTAGCAATAGTGAGCCAGTCTTACTAATTACTGAAATGGTGGGAGCTCTCCTAAAATCTGTGTTCCCAGCTATCCGAGTAAGGAGGTTTTTCTAATAATAGGCAAGCTCGCCTGCTCTGTTAAATGTTCTGCACATGTGTGTTTTATAGATTCAGTATAACTAAACTTTGTTGCCTGGCATTGTTAATTACAAGTTTGAATTTTTGAGTTTACATTTACCTGTGCTTTCAGTTGTGGATGTAGGAAATGGCACTAAAACTGATGGGTCAGTATAAAAGAAAGTACCCGGACTTTAGGTTAGGTAAAATCAGGTATTTTTGATAAATTGAAGTAAATTCAAAATTCTTTTTTAAATGGTCCATTGAGAGCTCTGTTTTAGATGTGGATAAAAAAATGGAAGCCGTTTGTATGTTACCCCAAAACATTAAATTATCCAGATTAAAATCCAAATAGTTTTTTTCTCCACAGATTTTGACCATAGTGTGATGGAAACAAGTAAAGAAAGAATTTTATATACTGGTTCTATCAAAATGAAAAGTTCCTTTTCTATTAAAACTAAAAATTGCCAGTTTTAGTAATTTGATAGGGAAATTCTTGTAAAAATATCAGTTAGTAGTTGTCTTAGTTACTTTCTTGATGCTAAGACCCAAGACTTGACACCCAAACTCTTAAGGAGGAGAGATTTATTTTGGCTCAGTTTGTAGAGGTTTCAGCTCACAGTTGACTGACTCCAAGGCAGGGAGGCATGGCTGAGGAAAAACCGTTCATGGCATGGCAGGCAAGAAACAGCAAAGGATGAAGGGATATATACCCTTTTGGGCCCTGCACCCAGTAACCCACCTATTTCTACCAGGCTTCACCTCTTAAGGTCCCACCAACCTGTAAGCCCATCAGTGAACTAATCCAACGATGAGTATCACACGTGCATGATTCAGTCTCTTCCCAAAAGCCCCACCTATGAGTATACGAGGCTTTGGGGAGACCTTTAGACATAAACCATCACAGTACTTTAACAATTATATTTCTATTAGTCCTCTTGAGAAAAGCAGTCCAGTTTTTAACTAACTCAACAGCCATATAAGAAAATAGGACTTAGGAAATGGTGGTTTTCTTGGGAAAGTATTGGTATAAAGAAAGTTATATTCGTTTTTGGGGTTTGAGAAATTAAATGAAAAAAAAATCAATGTTTGCCAAATGGAAAAAGAAAATGTTAATTTAAAAATTTTTTCATTATTATTTCCTAAAAAGGTTTTTAAAGAAGAAATTAGAAAATAATCTTACTCTTTTCATTTCAGTACTTGTGAGTAAAGAGAAGTGATCATATCGATCTACAAATCGGCCTGTTTGTTCATGCTTTCCACTCAGCTTTTGTTAACATTTGTTCTTTCATGTTATATATGTGTTAGTAAATGTTGCATTTTCTATCTTTAATTTATTGGTAAGAGTGCTACAATATTTTTAAGTTAAAAGGTTTGTATATAAAGTGAAATAATTCCCCAAATTTATGAATTTTAACTTTAAAAAGTCTCATTTTGGGTTTTGACTATAGTCTTCATGAGTGCAGAGACTGTGTATATACAGTGTCCAGAGTAGCACTTAGCATGCAGGAGTTGCTCAATTATTCACTTATTAAGTGAATGATAAAAAGTCTATCTTAACTTGCCTTAACTTTAAAAATGTTCTAAGCTTGTAAGTTGAAATAAAAATTTTTCCGAAGTTATGCAATAATTTATAATAATCTGCTTTAAAAACATACTAATAGGGTTGGGGTGTGTAGGTCCTTCCTAGTATATGCAGGGTCCTGGGTGCAATTCCCCAGCCCTGGAAACCCAACCCAACCCAACCCTACTTCACCCCCTCAGCTCCAAGCCCAGCCCCAACTCCAGCCAAACCTACTCAACCCCAAACTTTAAACTGTTAGTGTCTGTTATTAACCAGCAGATCATACTTGAAACAAATCTCATTTGTATTAATTTTAGAATATGTTTACAGTAAAACTTCATAATGACACTCTGTTCCCCTTTAATGTTCCCAACATCAAATGTTAAAATGCTAAAGAGATGAGAAAGTCCACTGTATGTGGAACATGCTCTATAAGATAATGTGTTTTTAAGGATGCATGGGAAAAGACGAGGGGATGTACCTTCTATGGAGAATGATGATGATGTCAGAGAACAATCAAACACACGAATTTCTTCTGCTGGAAATGAAAGGTATAGTATGTGATATAAATTCTGCCCTTCAGTCACTACACTGGACTAGCACCTACATAAAACTGGCTCCTTGAAAAAGTAGAAAGGTATAGTATTTTGATAGCCTTCTACCTGGTGACAAAGGATTTAAAGTGAAAAAATAAAAAGGCAAAGAGGTAGTAAATGTGAATTTATAGTACTTTACAGCATTATTTTGAAGAACAAGTTTTTGGTTATAAAGCCTGCCCAACATGTTCTGAGTAGGTCCCTATCATTATATAGTATATAAATTTGTTTGAAATATGAGATTATATGTGTATATATATATATATATATATATAACTTAATGGAGTATCTATTTAAAATACCTTGGGAATCATGGTCATGCACTTTGACTGAAAATAAACTGAAAATATTCCTGCTTTTGAATTTCTCTTTCAAAACTTGATTTTCAGCTTGTTGAACAGATAATTTTTTTATGTTTTTTTTAGAAGTTAGTGCTCATATATGTTTCTGTCTTTGGACAGACAGGAAATAACTTCATAGCTTTTTAATTTTGATGCTTTCTTGTGTCATATATAAGGCTAGATTATTCTAATGTATAGTATAATGAATATATTTTTTCTTTTTGTCATATGTTCAAGGTGTCTCTTTGAAAAAATGTACTACATAAAGAATACTTGCAAAAAGAGAGTTTGTTGTGTTTTGTCTAATTAAATTTTCATTGAGGGAATTAGTTTTTCCCCTTGTTTCTATCTTCAAGGAAGATTTTTTTATTTTTATTTTTAAAGAAATCATCTTTTCTAAGTATGTGCATTGGTTATAGTTTCTCTTTTAGGATTATATGCACTTCTATTTTTATTGCTGGATAACCATTCTTATGAAAAAAGACTTTATTTTTTTTTAATCTATGAAACCAATGAAGTAGGTTGAAGAAAAAGATTTTATTTATAATGTCATTCTATAGTCAGGTTGACCTGAAACTCTCAGTGTAGCCCAGGCTGTCCTTAAATTTGAAGTCCTCCTGCCTTAGCCTCTCAAGTGCCGGGATTACAAGCATATGCCACCACACCCAGTTAAAAGGTTATATTTTTATAATAGAGCCTGGTATTGATATTTTGCTCTGTAAAGAAAAAAAATGCTATAATTATATATATGTATGCACACAGACCCACACACATATGTGTAGATATAAAAGCAAGGGGCTCAAAAGATGGGTAGGGAAGGGAGGGGAGGGAGGGAAAGGGGATGAAAGAAGGAATTAAGTTGTGTTACATACATGTACCAACTTCCCACAAAGAATGTAAATATGTACTATAGACATGCACTAATAAAATTTTAAAAAATATGTAAATTATGTACTGTCTGTAGTACTTTGAAAGGCAGTAACCCCTATCTACATTTTACTCTGATTTTGCTTTCTGAAAATTATCTAGATATTAATTAATACTCTCTCTTTGTTTTAGTGCTCAAAACAAAGAACCATCCAAATCTAATAATCGAGAAATCTGTAGTCCTTTTGCAGGGATGCTCTTTGGTATGTACAAAATTTCCATGCGATTACACTTTTGCAATTGTATGAGAGATCTTTAAGGCAAACTCAGTGTTATAATATTACTTTTACTAATCATAGGAAACATTTATCAGTGCTTCCATTATGAAAGGTGCTGTGCTGAACATTTAATATGGACTGTATAGTTCTGTATAATATAAAGGCTAAATAACTTGAGAGTGCACTTTCTTTGCATTATTGTAATCAAAGATATCAAGTTTTCCTTCAATTAATGTACATGTATGATTTTTTATAAGTTGTAAACATACCAAGTTCTTTTTTCAGTTCATTTAGCAGATTTTACACCAGAACAATTTTCTTTCTTTCTTTCTTTCTTGTTTTTTTTTTTTTTTTTTTTTTTTTTTTTTTTTTTTTTTAATTTTTTTTTTTTTTTTTTTTTTTTTTTTTTTTTTTTTTTTTTTTTTTTTTTTTTTTTTTTTGAGACAGGGTCTCAGTATGCAGTTCAGGTTGTGCTTGGGCTCACTTTGTAGCCCAGGCTGCTCTTGAACTTGCAACAATCCTCTTGCCTCAGACTCCCGAGTGATAGGATTGTAGGAGTGCTCCACCATGCCTGGCTTAACAATTTTCACAGTTCATGGTTGTGCCCCGTTTTTGCTTTGTCTTTGCATGTACTGATAAAAAGTTTCTGTTTGGCTGTACAGTGCCAAATGTTTCTTTCTGTAAGTTTTTGTGCTGGGGATATGTTCAAATAATAACTATATGCATATGATGTGTGGTATTCAAATAATAAGCCATTAATTAATTTTAAAACAACATTGTAAGAATGCCCATGCATCAAAGGGTTTGCACTTTTTCTGGTGTAGACTTTAGGCAAATATTTTATATAATTTTTTTCCTGTATTTGTGCCATTTTCCTTTGATATATTAGCAAAAATGCAGATGTCCTCTCCATAATTTCCTAATTTCATCTGCTGTTACATTTTTCCTGGTTTATTGCATCCTTACATGTGCTAATAATTTCTTCCTTGATTTTTAAAAACTTACTCAAGAGATTCTGGACTCTACATGTGATATTGTCAGAGAAATGTAAACAGTTCAAAAAATAATCTTGTTGCATGACATTCTTTAGATGTCTTTTGGCCTACATAGTATTTTCAGACCCATACAATCCACTATCTAGTAATGGTACTATCTTCATAATTAATAATATACCTATAACATTTTTCGTCTCATTTAATTGTGACAGATTCTCAGCATTGCTGAGATTTGCTTTTTTTTTTTTTTGCACTAAAACCTCATTGTATTGCATATGTGTTTGTTTCTTCAATTATTATTTTGAGTATATTATTGGATTCAAATAATTTATACAACAGAAGGGTCACTCAAATTAATATTTCTCATTAAAAGTTCTACATTTCTCAGTTTTTTTGAGGCAGGGTCTTGTTATGTAGTTCAGGCTGGCCTGAACTCACTCTGTAGCCCAGGTTGGCCTGGAACTTGCAGTCAGCCTCAGCCTCCCAAGTGTTGGGATTACAGGCATGTGCTACCAAAGCTGGTTTCTCAGTTCTTTTTGCTCATGTTTTACCATGTTTCTATTAATGGCTGCTAGAGGATCAGATCCTCTTGATTGTCTACATGTCCAAATCTGCACTATGTTTATTGAGTAAATGTATTTGCCATAAGATTACATTCCCCTGTTCCTGGATAGGCAAAACCAGTGTAATCAAAATGACCATACTTCCAAAACTGATATTCAGTACATTCTCAATCAAAATTCCAATTTTTTAAAACCCAATTTAAGAAAGTAGTCCTAAATTTCATGTGAAACCAGAAGAGAACTAGAATAGCAAAAGCACCCTTGGGGTGTTTGCACACAGTGAAATACTACTCTGCCATAAAGAAAGATAAATTTGAGTCATTTGTAGGAAAATAGATGTACCTTGAAACCAGTGTTAAGTGAAATAAAGCAGGAACACAAGCTTAAATATCACGTGATTTCTCTTATGTGAGATATCCAAAGTATAAATAAGGAGGGAAATAGATTTTTATTGAAGTGGAAGAGGATCAAGAGGTGGA
>RJWT010025043.1:0-16258 GCA_004365215.1 Cuniculus paca | reverse complement strand
TATATGTATATTTCCTAACTCTATATACTGAGAGGAGTTAGAAACTGACACCATCATAGTAATGAACATAACAAGTGCCCACCTCATCTTTACTAAATACCAGTACTAGTAAGTTCTCCAATATAAAGAACCAAGACTCTCTGGATAAATGGGTGATTCTAAGGTTTAACACCCGGAAAATATAAAATGGATCCTGAAGTATTGTGTAGTGCTAGAAAGGAAGGAAACACAAAAATAAACATAAAAGAATGATGGGGCATGTCAAAAGGACACATACCAAACAGTGGACAAAGCTAGAATAAGTTGAACAACAAAATAACAATGGTATTGGATTACAACAAAAATATATACACCTTAGTCCATACTGATAAATAATTGAAAAGAGAGAGGCAAATCTTGCTTACTAAAGAACTCCGAATAGTAAGTGTAGAAAGACTGAAGAAAGTAGAAATGCACCACAGTAATACTTGCTACAGGAAAGACCTATGAATGAATACTGAAATTAGTAGGTACACTTTAAGGAAGAACTTCAAAGTATCTCCCCCAAAATATGCTTTGATTGCTGCAGTGGTTTCAACGCATGTTCACATATTTTCTGATACCCTCATGCAGAATGCAGAGCTAACTCACCACCTTTTCAATATGGGCAAGAGTTAAATGACTTGCTTCTAATAACTAAACTACAGAAAGGGAAAAATAGCTCAGATACAGTGGAGGAACCTGGCCCCTACCACCTTAACCACACGTCTGTGATACAATGAGAAAAACATCCTGCCTCTCCAAACCCATAACCTTAGTCTAATCCTGGGAAAATTTAGACAAACCCAAACTGAGCAACACTGATAACTGATCAGCATTCTTTACAAGTGTCAGCCTCATAAAAATAAGACTGAGTAGCTGTCACAGATCAGAGAAGATTAAGATCTGCTACCATAAATAAAGTTAACGATGGATCTGGATCCTGGATCAGAAAAAGGACATTAGTAGTTAAACTGAGGAAATAACTGTTGCTTGATAGGGTTGTATTAATGTTAATTTCCTAGTCTTAGTCAGTCTATCTAGGTTATGTAAGATGCTAACATTGGGCAAAACTGGTGAGCACTAAAGAATCTTAACTGTTTTAAGATATGTAAGAACTACGGAGAAAAGTGTAAAACTCCAATCAGTGACATTGAAGAAGACAAATAATTGGAGATCTGTGCCTTCACTCCACTGATGAGAAAACTGAATACTGAAAAGATTCTCCTTAAATCTTTAAATAAATAAATAAATACAAACAAACCCAAGGTTTGTGTGTGAGGACCTTCACAAGCTGATGCTAAAATTTATTTGGAAGCATAAAAGGCTAGCACTTGGTGATATTCAAGAACAGGGTGGAGAACGTGTTTTACCAAGCATCAGTACTTCTTTCAAAGTCATGAAGAATGTGGTGCTGATACAAGGAGACAATAACTGGCTTGCTGGCAGCACTGAGCATCAGGAGATAGTCCCCACATATGGACACTCGTGGTGTATCAGTGGTCACCTGCATATCACTGAAGAGCATGGACTTTTCAATAAAATGTTCAGGGGTAACAGCGTATGCACATGGGAAAAACATTAAACTGGACCCTCAGTTTCCTCACATCGCACACCAAAAACTCCTTCTTGGCATTCCAGGGGAGAGAAGACCAGTTATGAAAAGCAAAAATATAAACCCTGTAGGGCTGAATGTAGAATATCTTCATAATCTTGGGATTAGGAAGGATTTTTTAAAACCAAAAAGTAATAACCATAAAGAAAAAGATTAATTAATTTGTGTTGGAGTCAAGACCAAATCATCAAATTACATTTTAAAGAGTGAAAAGACAACCACAAAAGAGCAATACCCACAAAATATAAAGAACTCCTGAAAATCAATAAGAAAAATATCAGGGACCTGATTAAGAATGAGCAACAGACAAACAGCACATCCTAAAAGAGGAATCCAAAAGGCTGATGAGCATGTGGAAAGGTGTTGTGCCTGACTAGCAATCAAGGAAATGTAAATAAACTCAGGAGCTCATGGTCCATGGGTGCCAGTGGCAGACTTCCAGCAGGAAACTGCACAGACATTACTTAGCTGCAGCCGGGAGAAGGGCTGTGAGTGAAGGGCTCTGTGCCCATGACATCCTTGGAGAGACCAGGCAAGGACTGGTAAGCCTTGAGGAATGTGTGCACATTCAGAGGCCCACAGGTCTGGAACCTGGTGCAAACATTTTACCGCCCCCATTTTAGAGACTCGGGGCTGAGATTCAAGTACCCTGGGTTATATTATACAGTTGTCAAGTGAAAGAGCTAAAACTTCATCCAGGATTCAAATGTTCTTTTGGAAAATAAGAAAAAGAACACAAATACATATTTCAATGTCTGCATCACTTGTATACAGAATGAAGGAGCGGCTGCAAGAGGGGCCTGCTTTACAAACACCCAGGATGATAAGTGCCATCTCCAAAGCTGGAGGGCCAAGGCTGAGCCACTCGACCCCTGAGAAAGGCCCTGCGCTGGTGTTTTAGGAAATGAAAACGTGCACATCAGTTGGCCACTCAGAGCGGGTGGGGCTTGCACCTGCCAGAGAGGAATGTGTGCTCTTTAGTTTAATCCTGGGAACAGCACGAGGGGCCCTGCAACAAGGGTCAGGGAAAGGGGCTCCACAGACTTGTTTTTCCAACTCAAAAGGAGAGGCTGCTATCTGCCAGGCCTCTGTGTCGGAGACTGTTGGGTGTGCCTCTTCCTCCACAGGGACACAAAAGACCAGGCCTGCCACCTCCTCTTCAGTATGAACTGCAGTCACAATCAGAGCAGAATTCTAGAAGATTGTTGGAGAGGGGGCAGGGACTCAATTCCTCCTAGATGTGCTGGTGCTGCTCCTTCTAGTCAGGGGCCTGGGACAACTGCTGTACAATAATAGGCCCTGCTGGCTACTCCCACTTGTGAAGAGCCCAGTGTTGGTCTATCACAATGATGTGAAAAGATAGCCCAGCTCCAGAGCAAGCAGAAGCCATGGTGAATGTGACAGAGCAGCTAATCTGGACACCAAGACCCTGCAGAGGGTAATGGAGCAATGCCAGGTGCTCTCTGCCGAACCAGCCAGAGTGCCTGGCCGTGGGGAACAACCACTATTTCCTGGTGACAATGAAGTCACACTTTTCTAAGGCAGTCCCAGTTTTTGATGCTTTCATTCCTTGGCTGCCTTTGCATTGTCAAGGCCAGAAACTGGGCCTAAGTTTTCAGGGCAGAACAAAACAATTTTGTTTTCTAGGAAAATGGGAGGTCTGGGATGGTGAATGCAACATCAGGCGTGGTGACTGCCCCAGCTGGGGCCGTCAGCTGCCAAGTCTCACCCTCTCTCAAGAGAACCGGAACCAGACTCAGCACAGCATCTTCCTTTCCAGCCAGTAGACCTGCTCAGTAGGGTTATTTGCATTTTATTTTTTTAAAAAAATATGACCACAGCAAAAAGATTGGAAGGAAATAAATCAAAATGTTAACTGTGTTTGTCCTTGGGTGAAGGGACTTTGGGTGATTTTTATTTCCTTCCTTATCATGTCTGTGTTTTCAATTTTGAAAGATACTTTCACAAGTCAGAAAACAATAATTTGTAAGTCTCATGTGTGCTTTGCTCTCAGGCCCATGGCCCTGTCACATGTCATCCTGGAGTTAACAGAATGTATAAGTGTCCTATATCCCTCTCTTCCTTACGTTGTTTGTGTAGCTGGGTAACACAGAACTCTTCTGCCATGAAGTTCTCCAAGTATTTCCATTCCAACAGCATGTGGCCTCACTTTCTCTTCATTAAGCTCTCACCCCTCCTTGCTTAGACCAGGTACGTCAACATCCAAGTGCCAGGTAAGAGCCCAGCTCACCCCTGCTGCCCACGGTCCTCTGCTGAGTATTGTTGGTATCTTTGCTCTTCCTGGTATCTTCACCCAGCTGCTCAGCCTCTGCCCTCCTCATGACTAATTAAAATCCTATTTAATCTCCCAGGTGTAATATAAGCCTTTCCCGCCTACAAGCTTTCCAAGGCTCCCAAGATTGCTGCCTCCTCTGAATGACTGTGGGGCTTATATGAGGCTGGCCCACAACTCAGGAACCTTGCATTCTGCCTCCCCAAAATCCTTCCTGTGCCTGGCATAAGCAAGATTGCTGAGCCAGCTCACCCCTCTGGATAAACAGAAGCTACCCCCTTTCCTTCTTAGGGAGTGGCCCCTTTTCTGGCTTTCTCAAAAAATCTCCCCCTCTTGTTGGATTCACCAAAGGCTTGTGGATACTGCACTGTGAAGAGAACTGTTCCCTAGGGCATCCGGACAGCTGCAGCCAGGCCCTGCGTGACATTGCAGAGCTGGAGCCCCACAGCCTATGCCAGCTGCCTATGCCCAACTCATGGACCCTGAGCCAGAGCAGCCCCGCCACCACCTGTGTCTCCTCTCAGAGGCGAGAAGTAAGGGACACAGACAGAAAGTGTAAAAGCCATTCCCACAACAGCTGCCAGGAACAAGGCGAGGAGTGGAGTGAAAATGTATATTCACAGCTGGCACCCAGTTCCGCTTAGGAAAATACCTTGCTTGAGTGGACACCTGTTGTTTTTGCCTGCCTAGCAGCCAAGCCTGGCTTTTGGAAATAGCTTCTCGAATCTTCTTTAAGGGGTTATCCCTTTCTGTTTCTAGGGTTCAAGGTTCAGATACCCATGGGCAACTTCCAAGGGGTTGTAGGGGCCCCCAGCTTGGATACCAGTAGCATAGTTGCACATCTGAGTATGGTTTGTATCCTGTTTGGGAGCAAGGACAGCCTGGCCCAGGCTATGGCATGAATTATGAGAAAAGAGATGACCTTTCTTGCTGGGTTTGCTGATCTGGTGTATACAAGCTGATGGCCACCTTGTCTGAATTCAAAAGTGGCTGCCTAAGGACACAGCTATGTCACAGGGGCCGATGGACAGAGAAAGTGAGGGTGAGAACAAAAGAATGAACAGGGTGGAAGGGGGAGGAGAGCAAGATCATCACAACCCTGAGGTCCAGCTGTGTCTGCAACAGCTGGGTCCAGATGTGTGAGCCAAAAAAATGTCCCTTTTGTCCATAAGCTCGTTTGAGTTGGGGTTCCATCATTTGTTATCAAGCAAGTCTTCAGGAATGTGTGTGACAAACTTGAGGGTGACATGTGAGTCTGAGAGGGGGAGGTCAAGGTTACAAAAGAGCTAAACTCCTCTAGACAGCCTGTACTCGGCTTTATGGGGCAGAAGGCAAAAAAGAAAAGGCTGGTAGGAAAGAAGTTGGCCTGAAGCCTGGGCCCCAACCCTGCAATGGCCGGGGAGCTCTGGGAAAGGGGCTCCCTAAGGCTGGCTGTTGACTTTCTACTGTTGGGCAGTGCAAATCCTTAGAACTTCAGAAGCCCCTTCCCACACTCTTGTGTAAGTGGGTGTGTGGAGCAAATTGTGGAACATGTTGCATCTCACATTTAGTCAAGGTTGATCCAGAATAGATCAGACTTGAGCATGACAGTGATATGAGAGTAAAAGACCTGTGGAATCCTGAGAAATCCTAGTAAGGATGCTGGGATCTGTGTAATTCTGGACTTTAGGTTTATGGGTACCCTGGTCCTCCAAACGCCTCCCTTCACAATAGGGACACAGGCATCCGTACACACAAACCCCGGAATGAGTGGAAATTGTTTTGTGGATCCAATGGTGAAATCTGAATAGTGGAGGTGTTAGCAGGGTAGACAACAGAGCCAGGACAGGGTCAGCCCTGAGTGAGCCCAGGAAATGGACAGAGAGCAACCCAGCCACCCACAAAACTAAATCAACCCACCCGGGTCTCCATGCTGCAGGAAGTCACTGTCCAGGTCTCCCAAGACACATTTTCAGGGGAAGGTTCCAGGCAGCAAGAGCAGCCCCAGGAAACTTTAATATACAATGGAATCTGGGTTAAGCACTATCTTCTCCAAGAGTTGAGCTCACAGGACATTCCCCAGAAACCTCTGGAGAGGTGGGGAGGAAAGTTTCTGGAGGTCTTTGGATGAAGAAAACAAAAAAGTGGCCTTGATTTTCAAGGCGAAATTACAGAGGAAGAAAAAAATGTTTTTAATCTAATTAAGAGCGATCTTTTCACCTTCATCACAACATCGCGGAAATGTGCCAGTTCTTAACTTCACACAATAATCAAAGCAATTAGTGAGGGAGAAGCCTTGGAAACCGGTGCAGATGTTCTCAGAATGTTTAATGGGGAAATGAGTTGCAGGCCTCGGTCTCAGCATCCGGCTCCAGGCCCTGGCTACCAAATCCAGACATCTGCTGGGGCCCCACCCCCAGGCCCCGAGGGCGCGGGCTTGAGAAACACAGGTCCCTTCCCAGGCTGCCTCCAGCCAGGCCAGATCTGGGCTGAAAGACTCCGCATGGCTTCTCAAGCCAGAGCCTGGACACAGAGCCATCCCAGAGCTGGGGGGAGGCTTAACGTCAAAATTATGTTAACAACTGATGTCAAAAGTAATCAACTCAGCTTGGTTCCCCCATCCCTGCTGGCTGTAGGAGGGCTGTGAACAAGAGCAGGACAAGAGGCCCCAGAGGTACCCCTGCAAAGAGCCCCTTCTTATCTTGAACACCATTTCATGTAAAGATATAGTAGCATCTACTCAGTGTGCCTTGTGAGCTGCACTCTAATGCTGCTGGACCTGTGGGTTCGGGAATCAAACTGGGCGATCCTTGAGGAATTTCCAATCATCAGAAAACACGTACAAGTGAGGATGATGCTTAGAAAATAGCCTGTTCCAAGAAGAAGGGTACATGACTAATGTTAAATGGCTGTGGGAGAGATAGAGACCTCGGGCAGGCAGTTCGGTAAACCTTGGATGCCTTGCTGGAATGGCGTGCACTAGGAGCGTGGAGGTGAAGAGAGCATTGATCCTGTCCTCAGGGACACACGAGCATCATGGGTCCCCACCTTTTTACTACTGTCAGCATTCACATCCTTCACACTGAAGGTTTCTCAATGTAAACCTCCCTAATACACTAATGAGCACCGCACTGATATCAGAGGCCCATTTCATCGCACACATGGATGGGAAATGAATCACCAGTGGACGTATTCAACGGGGACAAATAGCCGGCTTACTCCATCTCTGGTAGAACTGTAAGGCACGTTCTCAGTAGACACCCAGGTGCCCACCTTGGAGTTATTGCTTGTTAAGTGACTGGCATAGAATTCCTGAGTTAAACTTTACATTCATGGAAACTGACCCAAGACAATATGAGAGGAAGCTGCTAAAGCATTTAATAGAGGAAGCAGCAAGATACACTGTATTTTTAAAGACTCTTCTGTCGATACTGTGGAAGTTGAAAGACCATTGAAAAGGAAAAAGCAACTACTCAGGAAGAGAAATGATGGCATTAACGAGAGATACGTGGGGTATGAAAAATCCAAACCATTGACAAAACTCAATGAGGTATTTGACAGGGGCTGTAAATTGTTCTTTTTTTAAATGCAAAAACTTGAAAAATACTTTGAGGAAGTTTTGTTGAACAATAAGTAGCACACTGCTCCCCTTCCTTTGACTTGAAATCTTCCCATACACCTTCCTAAAATTAAAACCAACAAAATTGCATTTAAAGGCATACAGGACCCATCCCTTTTACAGTACTAGGAAACAATGGTATGACCTTTGAAAGGAGCAACAAACCAAATTCTGACCACATTCGAGCACTGCACTAACACTGGAAGCCTCTATATGCAAAATGTCCAACA
This sequence comes from Cuniculus paca, assembly GCA_004365215.1. Lineage (NCBI taxonomy): Eukaryota > Metazoa > Chordata > Mammalia > Rodentia > Cuniculidae > Cuniculus > Cuniculus paca. The sequence continues at coordinate 8,504 of RJWT010025043.1, read as the reverse complement.
AAACTTAAATTATTCTGTTGAAAACATCGAGTATGATGGGCAACGTTGCAAAAACATTTCCAAGGACCCTTCCCTTCACAGACACATTTTTAAAAAGGCAGAACCCAACAATCAACACTGTCAAGTCTCTGAAAAGCAGTTGATGGTTTACAAAAATTATGTGAATCCTCAAACCAAATTATAATACAATTTAAAAATGGTAGGCAGCCAGGTGTGGTGGCACATACCTGTAATACCAGCATTCTGAAGGCTGAAGCATGAGGATTGCCTCAAGTTCAAGCCAAGCTTGAACTACAAAATGAAACCCCATCTCAACAAACAAACAAAATTGTGGGAAAGTCTTGCAGCATTTTTATTTGTGCTTTTAACACCCTTGGCTCAGCTTGCTCACAGTCTTGAAGATAGAAGGCAGTATTGTAGTTCAAGTGTTGTACATTGAACCCTGGTTCTAGAAGGAGCAGAGATACTACTTTTTTAAAAAACTTTTTTTATTTTTTTGGTACCAGGGAGCAAACTCATGATCTCACACTTGCCAGGTGAGCGTTGTGCCACTGAGCTACATCACTGGCCCTAAAGAGCTTACTTTAAAAGAACTGATTCTTTCGTGTATTGATTGAGGATTGCCTCAAGGCCTGATGTAAAGTGATTGCCTTTGTTTCACCTAACTCGCTACTGATTCAGGGAGGAAAGTTGCACATTACTGGCAAACATGGTAAGAGGGCTGAGCAAATCACAGTGACCTGGGGAACCTGGGGAACAGGAACCTGGGGAAAAGCTTAGTGACTGAGACATAAATTAGGCCACTAAAAACATCTGAGGACAAACTACTGAGAATTTCTCTGGCACATTGAGCATTGTAAAGTTCCTGTGTAACCTGAGGGAATTTATAAAGTGATATTTTGCACATGGCTTGATGCATGCGAAGAAAAATCCTCAGCACATTAAGCTTTTACTTCTGGGTGATTTCTATGCTCACCTCAAACTGCAAATGAAGGCTAAGACAGGGTTATAGACAGCCTGGCTAAATGCTGAAGGAATACTCTAGCAAAAGCTGGCATAATTTTTGTTTCCTTTTTCTTGATCTCTGACTTCTGCCATTGAAGGATATCTTATAATGAACTGAACATAAGATAATGGAAGAGGAACTACAAAGACCACCCATGACAATGCAGATTTCACAAAAGTAGCTCAGAAGTCATTAAACACTATAGACTTACTGTCGGATTTAAAAAAGTCCTAATTTCCAGAGTTATCACAGATAATACTTAAAATGTCTAGTGTTAAACAAAAATACAAAATATGCAAAAATATATGACCATTTACAGATGAAACTATTTCTAAGGAAGCACAGACATTGAACTTTCTGGACAAAGACTGTAAGTATTCTAAAACATTCTCAGAGACCTAAAGGAAATCATTAGCAAAGAACTAAAGGAAACCAGGACAATAGACAATATCAATAAAGATAAACTAAGGAAAAAATTAAAAGTTCTGGAACTCAAAAGTATAACAAATGAAGAAACTCACTGGTGACTAGAGGGTTATATTAACAGATTAGGGAGAGGAATCTGTGAACTTCAACAAAGATGGAGTGAAATGATCATTTCTGAGCATTAGAAGGGAAAGAGAATTTTAAAAAATGAACAGAACCTGAGAGTCCTACGGTATACCATCAAGTACACAGGAAGAATATTTCAACTTCACGAATTTGATAAAGCACAGGAATCTGTATATCCACAAACCTACAGAAACTCCACAAAAGATAAAAAGAGTCACACAAATACAAAGCATAATTAAACTGTCGAAAGACGAAAAGAATGTAAAAGGAGCAAGAGACAGGACTCAGCATGTAGTGATTGCAATAACAATAACGTATTTCTCATCGGTAAGTATAGAGGCCAGAAGGGGAGGGGATGCCTTTTTTTAAGTGATGAGAGAAAAAAATAATTTGACAACAAATGATTTTATATCTAGGAAAATCATTCTTCAAAAATGAAGGAGAATTCAAAGAATTTCCAAATGAACAAAAGATGAGGAAGCTCATCTCTAGTTGATTTTCTTATCACCAGCTTATTTTATTACACAAAAGGTAATAAAGAGATTTATGATTAAATAAAAGGACACTATAAAACAATTTGAGACTACACACAAAAATAGGAAATTCTAGAATAGGTATCTATATAAATATAAAAGTTAGCATTTTACTTTTAGTTCATAACCCTTTAATTCTTATGTGACTTAAAAACAAAAAAACACATATCTATATTATTAGGCATTCATTTAATAAAGATTACATAAAAATACATTTTGAGACTACGAGAACATATAAGAGAATGGAGATCTATAGCATTTTAATTTTTGTGTATTACTGAAATTATGTTGGTATAAGTCCAAACTAGATTTTTTATAAATTTAAAATGTTAGTTGTAACTCCCATCTCAACTATTCAGATAATGTCTTAAAATATATGCATACAGTTCTACATGTAAGAGGCTTAGAAGTCACTCATGTGTTTTAACAGTAAGTTCAAAGTTGAACTGAAAAATCAGCTCTTTTAAGATGTGTAGCAGAACTAAGGTCAGAAGGCAAACCACTGCCCTCAAAATTGGAGAGACACAGGTGGATACAAAGAATCACAACACATTAGAGCTGAAACTTGCTGAAACCAGTGCTTTGAAAGAAAATCTGAACCACAATTTATGAATTACTGGCAGTCAGGTATGGACAAGCTTGTGAATTAAAAAATCTAGGGAAACCCAGTTCTGTGTGTGTTGAGAGGGGCTCTTTCAAGTTTTTACGAGTTATCACCTCCAAGAGCTTGACCAGGTTTTCATGGTAAACAGAAGAATTCCCTTGTAGCTTTCATGATGGTAAGGAAAAATATATTTTGAATATATCGAAGCACTTTCATTATAAAAATACTTGCCTGCAGGGGAAATTAGTTTACTGGAGCCTAACCTGCTGGAGTTTCATCAGAGCTCAAATGACCTGGGGAAGGGTAAGTATTCAACTGTCGCCAGCTCTAACCTTCCATGTATAAGAATGGAAATATCCAACTCCCTCTGTCTATCATTTGCCAAGAAGTGACAAAATCCTGGAGGAATATTTGGTAAGTTTGAAGTCAAGAGCCAAAACTTAGTAAGGTGAAAACTAAAAATGAAACAACAGAACACCTCCTCTCACTACCTCAACTTACCATTTTATTATCAATGATCATTTTTTAGCTTTTGCTTTTACCAACCTTACCATGTTCAGTTATTAAGAAAAAAATCATAAGTCATACTAGAAGAGGAAAGCACTTTCAAAGGACAGCAAACATCAGAACCAGAGATGGCAAAAATGTTGGAATTAGATGGAATTTAAAACCACTATCATAAATGTGCTAAGGAATTTCATGAATAAAGAAGACAGCATTTATGAACATGGCCAATATAAACAGTGATGGAATTCATTGGAAAAAGCAAAAATGTTAGAGATCAAAATGCTAACTAATGAAAAATGTCCTTAATGGGCTTATTAGTAAACTGAAAATAGCTAAGAAAAGAACCTATGAGTTTAATATTTCAATAGAAACACCCAAAAGTGTAAGCTGAAAGCAAAGAGAAGAATGTCTTGGAAGAAGTTAGGAAATGGAGAAAACAGTACCAAGGGATATGAGATAACTACAGAAGGTGTAACATGCAATGAAAACGCTAGAAATAGAAGTAAAGAAAGTACAAGAGAAATGTTTGAAACAATACTGGCTGAGAATTTCCTCTGACTAATGACATATACTAAATTACAGGTCCAGGAAACTTGTAGAACAATAAGCAGGATATGTGTAAAACAAACAAAAAACAACTAAGCAAACACCCCCACACACATATACCAACTATACCTATGCATATAATTTTCATACTGGAAATCAAAAAAATTCCTACAAGAAGGTAAAGGGAAAGAAATGAATTTTACAGACACATATAAGAACTATACAACCAACTTCACAGAAACAAGATGAACAAATGGAATGAAAAAAAATTCTAATGAATTACTAGTGTTGCATTCTTTATTCAACGAAATCATTCTGCGAAACTAACGGAGAAATTATTTCTCAGATAATAAAAATTGAGACAACTTATTGCCAGCAGAACTTCACTGCAGAAAATGTTAAACAAGTTGTGTAGACAGAAGGAAAATGTCACAAATAGAGATACACCTAAAGAATTGTAACATGTTTTTCTTTTAATTGATCTAAGAGAGATAAGAGTGTGTCCAGAATAATATCAATAATGATGTATTTAATTTTGATGCTTGTGAATATATCATGTACATATGTGTATACTTTTGTAAGTGAAAGAAGTGGCAGCCGTGATAAGAGGGAAGAGCTGGAATAGGATTAGGTTACACCACACGTGAATTAAGTTACACCACATGTTATTTGAAAGTTGGGTTGGATTCATTGAAAATAGATATTACAAAATATAGTGTAACCACATTAAAGAGTTAAAAAACGTGTAACCAAGCTAAGAAAGGAAAGAAGCCAAAATTATGAGAAATGGTCAACTAAAATCACAAAGGACCAAAGACACTTCAGGACTCAGGACTTGTGGAAGACATTGCATATGAACAGCAATGGCACACTGTTATGCAGGCAATGCCCAGCAGTCTTTCCTGGGTTTATGGTTTCAGAATGCTGTGTTGAATCTTCTCTGTGTTCCTGAGGTATGTTTCTGAGATAGAAGTCTTTTCCATTTATGGAAATTGGCATTCGGTGAGTATCCTGCTTTTCTAATACCTATCCTTATCTGAAGGTCTGTATTTCTGATGTCTTATCATACCAGCTTAGTTCTGGAATTGAAATGGAATGGCTTTGGAAAAACAATACCAAACAGACATGCTGGTACTAAGCTGGCTGAAAACAAGATATCCACTAAGAAACTGACAACAGTGACATAAGTAGTATAATCAGTATCTCTCCTAATACCATTGACAAAAACAAAACATTCCTGAAGATGGTGGTGGGTAGGGAAGATTGCAGACTTTACCTTTGGTTACTCAGGAGAGTGAGCTACTTTGTAAGAACCCTTGTAATAACACATCTCTAATAACTATGCTTCAGAGAAAGAACATAAAGGGGCAACAGGTTCTCAACAGTACAAATCTGTAAGAATTTAAGGAGAACATTCATTTGTATCACCTGACATAATGAACTCATGGCTGAGAACATAACCTAGCACAATTTAATTTCAGAGATTTGTGGAATAAGGCAGAGTATTCTATAGCCCTCCTGAGGATAAGGATGACATTCCAAAGAAGGGTGAGCAGTGACCTGCTGTGCTGTCATTATCATGTCTTGAAGTTGCTGCTGAGAAAGAGATGGCATGGGCAATAAGCTGCATGTGGTAAAGAGGGGTTCTGTGACTGTGCTCCAAATTTTCTCCTGAAAAAAGTGACAAAGATGAGTCTCCATTGGAAAAAAACAGAATACCTGCTGTTAAAATTGTGTGTCTGTTGATGATGGGAACAAGCTCTAGCAAGGAAGCTAGAGACATGCTTTAGCTGAAAGTGAAATCCTCCAAAAGCATCAAAATGAGAAAAAAACAAGCTGCACAGATAACAATGTCTTGTGGTTGCTTAGCTGACTCGGCCAAAGTCCTCTAAAATGACCTGAGCTCTGCTGAAGAGGAATATCTAATGGCAGTTCAGTGACTACTGTTGAATGAAGAATAGACATCACTAGGCAGCCATGTAAGAAGGGTTTAAATATAAAGGCAAGCAATATTTTTTGCAACTTAAACTACAAAACTCTAGCATACCAACAAATAGGGAAACGTCATATTAAACTTTCTGGATAGAAGAGCAAATAAATGGAATGCTATGTGTAAAACCAAAAAGGCAGAATTTGTGAAAGAAAAAATAAAAAAAAAAAACAAATAACCCAGTAACAGTACTTCAAATAAATCAATGCTCATTATGAGCTTTAATGGTCTAAGTAGAGTAATTGAGTCAGTAAGAAAAAAAATCGGGAGTGAATTGTGAAGATATCTGAATGTAACATACATTCATGAGAAAAATGAGCATATTAGTTTCAGGTGGAGATTTTAAAGCAAAGAAGTTATTGGGGAAAGAGGTCTATTTGCAAGAAGTCATGACTTCATTGTTTCTTGTAAGAATACAAGGAAAATATACATGCTAAATCTGAACTTCAAGGAAAAACAATTGGAGATGGTCAGAAATGAATAGATCCACCCCAAAAACCATTCAGGACATTGTTGAAACCATCCCCAGCACAATATCATGCTCTCAAGTTTACATCGAACATCAATCAAGATAAAATACATTTAGGCTTAAAATACCTTAACATATTTAAAAGAACAGAAATCACACTATGTCTGCTCTTAGAATATAATGGAATTATTTCATAAAAAATAATTAAAAATTCTAAAACAGTTATAGTTAACATTTAGCACATGAATCAAAGGAATAAACTTTAGACATAGAGCATGGTAACAAAAAAGTGGTATCAATATATAATACCAAGAAAAGAGATTCGAGCAAATTTATAGCATTGAAACATTTTACATGTATATTTATGAAAATATCTAAATTTATTCTCCAGTGCAGTTAGGCAAGAGAAAAAGTTAAAAGAAATACAAATAGAAGAGGAGTCAAATTAGCCTTACAAACTGCAATGGGAAGAGACTAAAAATATTTCATCAAAAAATATTTGGAGCTAATAAACTCAGCAAAGTAAGATATAAAGTAATTTTTAAAAAAATCAATATCTTTTATTTGCCAATACTGAAATAATTGAGAAAGAAATCAGGAAAACTATTCATATTAGCATTCAAAAGTGGGGGGAAAAATCCAGGAAATCTAACCAAGGAAATCAATGAAATCTACCATGAAAAATACAAGAACATTGAAGAAGCAAATTGAAGAAAATACTACAAAATGGAGAAATGTCCCAGGAACATTTATCAGCAGAATATTGTTAAAACAGCCATACTACTGAAAGCAGTCTATAAAGGCAGCTCAATCATCAAATTTCCAATGACCTTCCTTGAACAATTAGAAGAAACAATTGTAAAGTTCATATGGAAACACAAAAGATCCAAAATAGCTAAAACAATATTATGTAAAAAGAGCAAGGGTGGAAGCATCACATGATCTAATTTAAAATTATACTACTAAGCTGTAACAAAAACAGTATAGTAGTGTCATCAAAACAGACAGGCAGATCAATGAAATTCAAAAGATGACACTGAAATCAATCCATGCAACTAGCTGATTCTTGACAGTTGTGAAACACATTCACTAGAGAAAAGACGGTCTGTTTAACAAATGGTGCTAAGAAAATGGATATCCGTACGCAGAAGATTAATGCTAGAGCACATTTCTAACCTTATAAAAATTAAAAATTCATCAAAGCCCTAGGTATAAAACATAAATGTTGAAACTGCTACAAGGAAACAAATACTAGATATAAACCATAGGTAGAGGGAAAGACTTCCTGAGTAGCACTTCAAATAGCACGTGAACTAATACCAGGAGTGAATAAGTGAGAGTGCATTAATTTGTGTTTCTGCCTAGCAAAGGAAAAACTCAGAGTGAAGAGGCAGCCTACCGAATAAGAAAAATGTTTGTCAACTACTCTTCCCACAAATAACCAGAATGTATAGCACTTTACAAAGAATTAACATCAAAAAAACCAAAACCAAATAGCATTATTAATAAATGGGCAAATTAATTGAATAGGCATTTCTCAAAAGAATTTGTACATTTGACCAACAACTATAAAAAATGTTCAATGTCTTTCACCGTTAGAGAAATGGAAATCAAAATTATTCTAAGATTACAGTTTGCTACAGTTAAGAATGGCTATCATCAAGAATATGAAAAATGCTATTTGGGATATAGAAGCATGCAACAAGAAGCCTCCTACACAGTTGCTGGAAATGCAAATTTGTACAGCCACTACTGAAATAACGAGGTTCCTCAAAAAAAAAAAAGACTAAAAATAGAACGATCATATGACTCAAGTGAGGGTAAGACTAAAAGAGAGTCCTAGCAAACTATCTGTGGATGCTGGCAATCCTAGCTTCTGGAAAGTCTCACGATCTTGTCAGGCTGACAGCCCACTTAGATAAGTCACCTGAAATCTGCACAATAGCCTGGCCTTTGAAAACGATCTCACATCACCTCGCAGTGAATACCCAGGATACTGTAACTAGAACTGATCTTGAGAAGTGAGCTATTTTCTGAAATTAGACTGCTCTAACGGGTCAGAAAATTTTCTCTTGAAACTTACACACATTTTACTCTAAAGACCGATGAGCAGCTGCTTTGGGAAACCAACTTGGTCCCTCAGACAGACTGACTCAGAGCCCATGGAGTGGCCTGCTTGCCAGAGGACAGGTGTTACACGGATGGTACTGATGTATAGCACCAGAAAACCATGGTATCACCCTAGGAAAACAAGTATGTTACTGGCCACATACTTAGGCCAGTGCCAGGACTGAAGA
>RJWT010025042.1:0-16259 GCA_004365215.1 Cuniculus paca | reverse complement strand
TTGGGCAGGAGCGTCGGACAGAGGAAGGAAAGCACTCTGGTCTGCAAGCAGCTTGTGCCCAGGCTGGTGTGGACGGAGGGCAGAAGGTGGGGAGGGAAGAAGGAGGCTGGAGAGGAAGAGCTGTAGGAGACCAGGCCTGGACCCTGAGGGCCATGGAGCCACGTGTGGAATGGAGCCTTGGAGTGACCGGTTTCAGCGTGAGCTTCAGGAGCCTCATAAACTGTGCTTGTATGGCGCTAAGGCCAGGGGGATGCAGCCCTGGAGGGCGGGCGCGCTGACCAGGGCTCCTCCTCTGCGGAGACTGGGGGAGAGGTTTGTGGAGGTGGAGCAGCCTCACGGCTGTGGGCCGGCTAACAGCCCTGCCAGCTCGTGGCTAGGACCACGTCCGAAGGCCTCAGCGCGGGGAGCTCACTGGGTACCTCTCACTCAGAGGCCTGGAGCCTGACCCCCTGGGGTGGGGGACCGGGTGTAAGTTCTGGAGTCCAAGGGCTGGAAGAGCCCGGAGTTCTGATGGCCACAATTCGCCCCTGTGCTCCTTCTCGTGGACGGGGCAGTGAGCCCTCTGGGAACTGCCTTCTCTAGGCTTGGCTTTATCCAACCAAACTGTCACCAAAATGTAACTGTCACAGCATCTTTGTGTCTTACTGATCTTTATTCTCAGGACGTAGGTCTCTGGCTTGAACAAGACCTTTACAGATGAATGAATGAATGAATGAATGAATGATGAACAAATGAATGAATGCTACTTCCCAACAGCCGAATCGTGGCTCCTCCGGGCTGTGGAGTCTCCCTCTGATGAGGTGAAAGGTGATTCACTGGCCAAGTCCCCAGGCTCTTGGCTGCCTGCTTGGACATCACCTTGGCAACTGCACACATCCAACTGGTTTTCTTGCTCGGGATCCCTGTCCCCTGGAGGGTGCATTGCACAGCACGCAGCGTCATCCCAGCCCTGCTCTGGGCAGCGTTCTGTGCTGCCACAGACATGGACTCACTGGCTGATGGCAGTGGGGCCTGGGGACCTGTTGACAACAGGCTCTGGGTTTGTAGTCATCCCCAGTGCCAGCCCGGGTGAAGGGGCAGTGGGGGAAAAGCCCAGAAATCAGCTGCAGAAATAGAATTAGGGGATATGTGGGCTTAGTGCTGGGAGCTATGTGTGACACAACTGTCTGAAGTGCAGGGGCCACCAGAGAGGCCACTGTGGGAGGACGCAGACAGCTGGCCCCATCCTGACTGGGTGGAGAAGGCCGCTCTGAGGATGTTGGGCGCCCACATCCAGGGCCAGTGGGTGCCAGGGAGGAGGACGGAAGAGAAGCTCGAGCGGTGACCAGTAGGGAGAAGAGGACCCCCGTGGAGACTTGTGGAGCTCTGTGCTCCCAGGTGAGAGGGAGCCAATTTTGGAGGTGACTCCAATGGGCCTTGGGGGGTCGGGGCAGGCCTGGCTGATGGGAACATTGTCCATCCCACAGATGGGGGGTCTCAGGGCTCTAAGTCGGGGTGAGAGAACTGACTGAGGGGCAGAAATGCTGTAGAAATGACTGAGGCATCTGTAAGCAGTTTACTAGGGAACTCAAAAAAACCCTGACCCTGCTAGGATCCCATAAATTAATTTTCTTATTTCTGGGTCTGATAGAATATGCTAGTACTTTAGCTCTACTTTTTACTTCTTCCTTAGTAATAATAATCAACATTTTAAACATGTTTTTCCAGAACAAAGGCTACTTTTCATGGCTTCTCTGGGAACTATGTGTGGCTATAGGGTAAAACTGTGACTAACGGGTTAGAACTGGAAGTATCATCTTCAACCACTGGGAAGTATAAAGGGAGAGGATTTCTTCTTCCTCCTTGCTGCAGGCTGGGATATGAATGTGATGAATGGAATCCTGTAACTATTTTGGGCCTTGAGGTAGAAACTCTATTGATAAGGGGCCTTGATTCCTGATGATCTTAGCCACTAGTGAAATCACAGACTATTTTTAGTTTTTATTTACGTGAGAGATACACATTTGTATTTTTGACAAAGCATTGTTGTTTTGGGTTTTATGAAGCTTATGCATGAACCTGTTCCTATCTAATATACATGGAAAGTAACACACACACACAACACTGAAATGAAAGATGTAAATGAGTCAAATTGGCTTCAAATCCTAGCTCCGCTGCTTGCTAGCTGTGTGTTCTTGAATAATTTCCTTAAGCTTTCTGCACCTCAGTTTCTAAACTAATATACTAGAAGTAATAATAGTAACAATTGTGAATCTTTGTTTTTTTGGAGGGGATAAAATGAAAGCATACATTTATTTAAAGACATAGAATAGTGGTTGTCACATAGTAAACATTTGATAAGGATTAGTTATCATCATGGTCCTAACCTGTTTTCTGTTCCCACAATGAGGGTATTTTATAAAGACATGTGTTAGCCAGCTTTCTATTATGGTGATTAAAAACCTGAGTAATTAGTATAGGAAAAGTTTATCATGACTCGTGGTTTCAGAGGGTCCAGTCCATGAGTGCCTGACCTTAGCGTTTTGGGCCTGTGGCAGCCCAGCACCTCATGGTGGGCACGTGTGGCAGGGGAGGCTGTGTCTTAGTCATGTTCCTCACTTCTGAGACACAATACTTGACACTGTAAAGTAAAGGAGGAGCAGGTAATTTTGGCTCATGTTTACAGTCCACAGTTGGCTGGCTCCAAGGCAGGATAGCATGGCAGAGGGGCACGGTAGAGGAAAAGATGCTCATGGCATGGCAGACAGGAAGTAGAGAGATTCAAGGGAGGAACCAGGGAGGGAGATAAATCCTTCTGGGTCACACCCACAGTGACCCACCTCTTCTGACCAGGCCCCACTTCCTAACAGCAAGCCAGTTGGAAGTCCCCATAATCCAATCACCTTCCAAAGATTCTGCCTATGATCACTTGAGGCTTTGGGAGGCCATCTAGATATAAAACACAACAGGAAACAGACAGAGGAAGGGGTTGGAGTCCCAAGGCCATGCCCCCAGTGACCTCACTTCCTCCCATTAGGCCCCACCCACTAAAGGTCCCACCACTTCCCAGTAGTGCCATAGTCTGCGGACCAAGCATTGAACATTGTTGGCCTTTGGGGGAAATTTAAGGTCTATACTACATATTCAGGTTATAGATTTGGAGGCTGGAAGCCCCAAGATTGGGTGGCCCTTTGTGTTTATTCTCTGGTGAAGACCTCTAGTGGATGGCAGGAGTGAGAAGGAGAGAGAGAGAGAGAAAGACTACAAGAGAGAGATACCCAGGCTTGCCCTTTCATAGCATTGTGCTTGTGACAGCAAGGATGATGTCCACCCCTTCTGAGCGTGGTGCTCTCTGTAAACTGATCACCTCCCATCGGGCCCCATTTCTTCTAGCCCCTGGACCCTGAGATGCCGCACTGAAGCCACATCCTGATGAGGCAGCATCCTGCAGACATAAACTGCACCTGGGCTCTGTCTCACACACCCAGGCTACTCTAGAGTTTGTACCAAGTATGTTTTCCTTTTTCTCTGTTCACCTGATAACCCTGTTAATGTCCCTGAAGAAAAAAAAAGTCCAAATGTAGTCTAACTGCAGTTTATGCATGCACAATCAACATGTTTTTCTTAGGACAATGTGCTTCAAGGCGTGGCGCGAAGGATGAGTTACATCCAGATGAGCAGGCGTGGGGGTGCACTGTGTGTCCCTCCCTGTTCTGGTCATTAGTTTTCAGATGGCACAGAGATGAAGATTGCATATCAGTGAGCTGTAAGCAGTCCCTGGAGAAACAGCACACTTCTTCTCTGTTTAGAAATTGTCTTTCTGGGTTGCACTGTCATTCCAGTTGCACTGTCATTCCAGTTACTCAGGAGGCTGAGGCAGAAGGGTCACCTGTACCTAGGAGTTCAGCACCAGACTGGGCAACATGGTGAGACTTTTTGTCTCTTAAAAAGTAAAGTAAAGGGCTGGGGGTTTAGCTCAGCAGCACAGGAGCCTGCCTGGCAAGCGTAAGGTTGTGAGTTCAATCCCCGGTAAAGAAAGAAAGAAAGAAAGAAAGAAAGAAAGAAAGAAAGAAAGAAAGCCAGCCAAGTTGAATGCCATTTATTTATTTATTTATTTATTTATTGGAATAAGGCAGGGTCCATATCCCTAAGATGCTCAGAGTTTAATAAGCGAGGCAGACATATTTCTAGTGCCTCTCTGGGCTTGCCTTTCCTCAGATCTGGCTCTCAGGGCTTTGGGTGTCAGAGAGTGAGTAAGACTGCCGGGAATAAAAGGTGGGGCAGCCCTGCTGGGAACGTGTTCCCCGTAGGTGTCTGCACACGTATGGAAGGATAGACATGCACAGTTGTTCATGGCAGCATCATTTGCAGCAGCCTGGAGGAAACTCAAATGTCCATATTTAGAAAATTGGATGTTCTATGGACACCCTACAGTAGAATATTATAGGACAAGGGAAGAAACAATAGGGAAAGCTTCCCAAATATATTGTTAGGCCAGAAAAGGAAGGAGTAGGTACAAAGAGTGGGCTACATTTTGTGTAAGAGAAGGGAGGGGAAGAGAATATATATATATATATATATTCATATTTACTTATATTTGTAGAAAGACTGGAATGATGAATAAGAATTAATAAAAATACTTACCCTTGAGTAGGGAGTAGGGGTGAGAAATGGGTAGAGTGGGCAAGGTCAGGGTGGCAGTTAGGCACCTCAATCTCCTATGAAATTTAGATTTTATTACTTGCTATAGTTTGGATATGTAGAGTCCTCCAAAGGCCTGTGGCACAATTGGGAGGTGGCGTAGCCTTTAAGAGGTTGGATCTGGTGGGAGGAAGTGAGGTCATTGGGGGGCGTGCCCTTGTGGAAGGTATTGGGACCCCAGCCCTCTCTAGTGGGTCTCTTTCTGCTTCCTGGCTGCCAGGAGGTGGATAGACTTCCTCATCCAAGCTCCTGCCGTGATGTGCTGTGCTGCCACAGGCCCCAAGCAACAGGGCCAAGTGACCATGGACCAGAACCTCTGAAACCGTGAACCCAAATAAAGCTTTCTCCTTTTATGTTGATTATCCTAGGTATTTTGTAACAGTAAGTTGACTAACACCACCTAGTCTATGAAATAAAATGAAATGTAATAAAAGAAGGAAAGAACTTTCTCAGCAGAGAACAGGATATACAGTAATGTTGGATGCACAAAATATCAAGTAACCAGGGAACGAAATTCCCCTTCCCTCTGACACAGTGTTCAGGCTCGGTTTCCAGAACTGCACGTCTTGATGTTTCTGATTTCTGGTTACCTGCTGGAATACAAGTTTCTTACAAAAAGTGACTTGATCAGGACTGTTCACCATCATACCCTTGACAGAACAGTACTGGCTTATAGTGGGCACAAATTAGCACTGGATGACTAAAGTATGGGCAATCTGAAAACTCTCCCATTTGCATCCCTGCATCTTTGGAAGGAAAGCCCCTTTTTCTTCCCATAACCTTGTTCTACTTGCTGGCTCGAATCCTACATTCTCTCTTTTCTTCAGTTTCCTGGTTGAGGGGTCTTTCCATATCTCTTTAAGAAAACGCAAGCAAGCAAACAAATAGGAAAACGATTTACTGTCCACAGAGGAATTATATATTTAAAAGTAATACAACACTGAATGAAATTTCACATTCGCAGAAATCTACATGAATATACTCCAAAGGACACATGCCAGCTTAGACCTACAAACACAGAGGGCTCCATGAAATTCATGATAGAGCTCAGCTCACCTACTACACAGAAACTACACAGTTTTTAAAAAAAATAGTGGTTTTCAAGATTTTCAGCTTGCACACCTCCTAAAGGAATTTTGAGGAAACTGTCTCCAACATTTACATGTCAACATCTAAAATATTTTTTATCACAAATTTAAATAGTTGCATAGGCTATACTTTTCAGCATACTATAAAATGTTGGAGCCGGGTGTGGTGACGCACTCCTGTAATCCCAGCACTTGGGAGGCTGAGGCAGGAGGATTGTTGCAAGTTTGAGACCAGCCTGGGCTACGAAGTGAGCCCAAGGCCAGCCTGAGCTGCATAGTGAGACCCTGACTCAAAAAGACAAAAAAAAAAAAAAAAAAAAAACAAGTTGGTACTACAAAGTGAAAATGTTATTTTAAAATATGGACCAAATGGATTTTGAATGCTATGCTGGTTTTTCCTGTCACATTTTAAATTACAGGAACCGTCCTTATCATTCAGAAATACTTCATCTTCCTCTTTAACTCCTATGTCTATTCCATTTCTCCAAAGACTTTTATCCTGATGTAATATATAATCATGCTCAGAAGTCTTTCATTGATCTTGTATTTTATCCCTACCATATCTATGCATGTGAAAGTTATATTTATGCATGTAAAAGTTGTATTATTAAATAAAAGTTATATTTATTTCCTGTGGCAAGTTATTAAGTCTTAAAAATGGCTTTTCTTCTGAATTTAGTATTGCAATAAAAAGTAGAGAATTCATCAGAACAGTGTATCGTGGTATTCCCTTGTCCTAAGAACGCTGCATAGCATTTGTGAAACGAGAAGCCTTCTGTTAGCTGGGTGTCTGTGCCGAGGCCCAGTGGGGCTCTGGATCTCAGGTGACAGCTCAGCTGTACTTGTGGATCTGGCTGGGTGTCTACATCTGGCCCTCCGGTTGGCTGAGTGGAGGTTCTGGAAGGGGCTCATTTGCTCTCTGGTTTGCTGGATGGAAGGTTCTGGAAGGACCTCAGCTGGGTAACTTGATCTCTGCTTCAGTCTCTCCCTACCAGGCCAGGGTAGATTTCTCTCAGGGAAGCCAGACAGGATTCCAAGAGAGTAGCCATGGATGCCCACCAGCTCCACCCATGAGAGGACCTTCAAGGTCACATTGCTGGGGCACACACAGAGGAGTGCAAGGAACTGGAGATGTTCTGGTGATCAGGATACCATCAAACATTATAAAGTCTGAGAAGGAATCATTACACACAGAAAAGTAGATTTTTTTCATAGAAAATGCATGAGATTAATGAGCCAGACTACCACCAAACCTTTCCTATGCATTTTGGGGGGAGATAAAGGAATACATACTGAAAATTTAGTTAAGCAGAGAGCAAATTAGCAAGTCTTTCTGTTGTTGTTGTTTTGTTTTGTTTTGACTAGAAATCTAAAAATGTGAACACTTTAAGGTGTAAAATAATAAAAGACTGATTTGAATTGGAATAGGATTTCAGCGATATAACTTGATAACTCTCTTGTTAAATAACACATATTGAATCTGAAAGAAATCGCTGGAACTCTAATCCTGAGGCTTTAGTAATGCATCCTGAAAATGTTAGAAGTTGGGAAAAACTTTCCAGCATTTATAGATGCTGAAAATCATCAGCATCTATAAATGCTTAGGATTGAGCTGCTTGAGTGTGACTTTCTTTGCAGCTAATGACTCCGCCTAGGGATGAGTTTTAAGAATAACTGCAAAGAATTTCTTCATTTTTCAAAGAATGTAGAAAAGTCTTTTTTAGTATTAAGTTATTCTTACAGATATTTCCCTGATGTGTTTGCTTTTGTGGGAGGAACTCTCAAGAGAGGTGGTATTCCTCCTCTTTCTCCCCCCAGCCCACATAAGGGTTGACTTTATGTTTTAGTCCATGGTCGTCTCCTAAGAAACAGCATGACAAGGGGCGTGGTTGATGAAAAGCTATTTTCTTCCCCCTTTTTACCATATAAACGAATTCAAACCATCTCAACGTAGACCATACGCACAGTTTTAACAATAGCCGTTCCCTTCACGCATTACTAAGTACATATATAAACCATGAGTCGATGGGGCCTTCTTAGTCATCGAAGTCGTTCCCCTTGGTTTGCTGCCCTGCAGTTTTCCCATCACGGGATGATGAACCACGGAGAGCAGCGGAGAGCTGAGGGATGTCTTTCTCCTATGGAAGGGGAGAAGGGCTCTGGTGAGCAGCCCGTGTGGAGGATGGGGACCCGAGGCGTGTACCCCTTGCAGTCTCCGTGTGTCCCGGAGTTAGAGCAGGCCCAGCATCTCAATCACTTTCCTCATTTTGGGATGAAATACCTGACCCCCACCACTTCGAGAAGGAAGGGTTTATTCTGGCTCGTGTTTTAGGCCACGATTAGCTCCCAAGAAGAATCAGCAGGACCAGGGCCAGGGCCAGGGCGGAAAGCAGAGCGAGAAGGGAGGGGCTGGGAAAGGAGAAAAACCCTTCCAGGTCACGTCCCCAGTGACGCCCCGCCTCCCGGATAAATCCAATCACTTTCCAAACCCTGAAGGCTTTGGGGGCTGATTTAGATCTAAATCGTGTCCTCCAGGAAGGAAGGGAATCGTCCAGGTTATCAGGGTGAAGAGGGACCGCGAAGAGGGCGAGCAATTCTGACTAAAAATGAGAAGTTTTTCATGATCAGGACTTGGCTTTGGGCAGCAGAATTGGAAACCACTGACCGGCCGCGCTGAGACCCTTCTGAGGGGGTTGTGCATTGAGAGGCCGTAGAAACTGCTTTCTAAGTGGAGCTGTGTCTCGACTCGTGGCCTATAAATCCATTTACATAAAAAATATTGTTAAATTGGAAATGCATGTACCAGTACACGATAAATCTTGATTCCTCTTTTCCTCCCCATTTCCCTCCCCTCCCTTCAAACCCTCTTCCCCTCTTTATTTACAAAGCTTTGTTTCCATTTTATCCTTCTTTTCTCATTTTTTCTTTTTACCTTCCTCCACCCCCCACCCCCCGTGTCACCCCCTTTCCCTTTCCTTCTAAACAATTTCTTCCTATTTCACCATATCTAGTATACACTTCATTTCTTATTTACACTTTTGGTTTCTCACACCAGAGAGACAATGTGATATTTACACACTTGTCCAATTTATTTCACTTAAGAATATGGTCTCAAGGTACATCCATTTGTCTAGAAATTTCTCAAGTTTACCCTTCTTTATGACTGAGTAGTACTCCATTATAGAAAAAAAAAACCCATATCTTTTTTACCCATTCATCAGTTGATGGCCATTTGTGTTGTTTTCAAGAGTTAGCTGTTACAAACTGTGCTGCTAGAAACATGGATGTGCATATATCTCTGTGGTATGATGGTTTTAATTCTTTTTTTTTCTTTTTTCTTTTCCATCACCAGGGATCAAACTCATGACCTTGTGCTTGCCAGGCAGGTGCTTCCACCACTGAGCTAAATTCCCTGCCCTTGTCTTTTTGAGACAGGGTCTTACTATGAAGCTCAGGCTGGCCTTGAGCTCACTTTGTAGCCCAGGCTGGTCTTGAACTTGCAACGATCCTCCTGTCTCAGCCTCCCAAGTGCTGGGATTACAGGTGTGCACCACCAGGCCTAATTGATTGTTTTAATTCTTTTGAGAAGCTACCAAGAAGGGAAATAGTGGGTACTCTAGTCCTGATTTTTTGAGGACTCTGCACACTGATTTTCAAAGTGGTTGCACCAGTCTACACTCCCACCAACAGTGGAGAAGGGTTTCTTTTTCCTCATATCCCTGCCAGCATTTGTTTTTGGTTAATTTCTTGATAATTACTATTCTTTCTGGAGATGGACTCTTGGCATTGGTTCATCTTGCATCTTTCAAATAATCAGGGCTGTTGAACATTTTTTCATATATTTATTTGCCATTTCTGCTTCTTCATCTGAGAAGTATGTGCTTATCTCAGATACCCACTTTTGGATTGAGTATTTAAATTTGGGGAGTCTGATTTTCTAAAATTCTTTACATGTTCTAAATATTAGTCCTTTGTCTGAGGATCAACTGGTTAAATTTTTTCTCACTATGTGGGATATCTTTTCACTCTGTTGGTGATTTCTTTTGCTGCACAAAAACTTTTTAATAAGATGATATCCCATGGCCAAAAATGGAAAGCTTTTACTCGAAAATGAGGGACAAGACAAGGATATCCACTATCACCACTCCTATTCGATATAGTTCTGAAAACATTAGCCAGAGTAATTAGGCAAGAGAAAGAAATAAGAGGAATAAAGCTAGAAAAAGAAGAACTTAAATTATCATTATTTGTAGATGACATGATGCTCTGCATACAAGATCCCAAAAACTCCACCAAAAGACTTCTAGATTTAATAGCCAAATTCAGTCACATAGCTGGATACAAATTCAGTATACAAAAATCAACAGCATTCCTGTACATGAATAACAAACTCACTGAGACAGAAATTAGGGAAACAACCTTTTTCACAATAAGCATAAAAAATGAAATACTTAGGAAACAATCTAACAAAGGAAGTAAAGACTCTCTATACTGAAAACTACAGTACTCTGAAAAAGGAGATTGAAGAGGATATCAGAAAATGGAGAGATATCTATTGCTCTTGGGTAGGAAGAACCAACATAGTGAAAATGGCCATACTCCTAAAATTGTAACACAAACTTAATACAATTCTAATCAAAATACCATTAGCATACCTCACAGAACTAAAGAAAACAATCCTAAAATTCATTTGGAATCAGAAAAGACCTAGAATAGCAAAAACACATTTAGACAACAAAGCAAAGCCTGCGTTATCACAATCCCTGACTTGAAATTATACTACAAAGCTACTGTGATAAAAACAGCATGGTAGCCAGGCATGGTGGTGCACTCCTGTAATCCCAGCACTTGGGAGGCTGAGGCGGGAGGATCGTGACAAGTTTGAGACCAACCTGGGCTATAAAGTGAGCTCAAGGCCAACTGAAATTGCCTAGAGAGACCTTGTCTCAAAAAACTACATGCACACACACAAAAAATGACCTGAGAATCTGTGGAACAGATTAGAAGATGCAGAAAGAAATCTAAACACACTCAGCTACCTTATCTTTGACAAACAGGCCATATGCACTCACTGGAAGAAAGAGAGCCTCTTTAATAAATGGTGCTGAAAAATCTGGCTTTCCACATGTGCACTAAAACTAGACCCATGTCTCTTACCATGAACTAAACTAAAATCAAAATGGATCAAAGATCTAAATATTAGAAGAGAAACATTAAATCTGCTGGAAGATAAAATAGGTAGAACTCTTGAAGACATGGGTGTAGGCAAAGACTTCATGAACAGAACTCCAACTGCATGGGAAATACTACAGTGATTTACAATCTTGTGTCAGTCACGTAATGACATTTCAGTAATGGATCTCATATAGGATGGCAGACCTGTGAAGCTAATGATGATTTCTGTTCTCTAGTGGCACTGTAGTCATGACATTGTGGCACAAAGCATTTCTCAGGTGTTTGTGGCTAAGCTGGTGACAGCCATGTAAAAGTATAACACATACAGTTATGCACCCTGCACAATGCATGGTAATAAATGACTGTGTCCCTCATTTATGTATTTGTTTATACTGTACCTTTAACCCTTACTTAGAGTGCACTCCTATTTATTTAAAAACATGTTTACTCTAAACAGGCTGCCATATGACAGCAGTGGCCACCTCCATGCCTTGTGTTTACTGAGTGCACGAAGAGACCACCTGGGGTGACCTACCTCATCCATCTAGGTTTGAATAAGCACACTGGGATGTTTGTACAAGGACAAAAATTACCTCACAATGCATTCTTAGCATGTGTCCCCATTGTTCAGTGACACATGCCTCTCTTATTTCTTGTGGTGTTAAGGGTTGGCAGTCGGGGAAGTTCTTTATGCTGCCCCTGCCTGGCATCCCAGAGGGGCTGTAGGGTCTCAGATGGCTTCTTGGGCATGCCCAGCAGTGGGGCTTCCTCACTTCTCTCATTACCACAGGCTACACGGGCTTTTAGTCACTCATACATGGTCTCGTCTACCAAATCCCACAGGTCGACCTGGGCTTAAGGGTGGAGAAATAGAGCCCAGGTCTTGATGGAAGGAGAAACGGTGTTATTGACGTAACTAAGGTATTTGAACACAAGGAGGCTTGGTTCACTGGGTGACTGTTGCTAAAAACAGCCTACCGCACTGTTCCTGGGATTTGGACGTGATGTCTAGAGCCCAACCGGCGATCTTGGACCAGAGCGGGAGACCGTGTGCTAAGAATGCTGACGTCACAAGCTGGAAAGACGCTGAGTCTTTGGCAACTTTGTAAAGCCACCCTAAGAGCCGTAGACTGTGTACCACTAGTGAGGTTTTCTGAGAGAGGTTGGCAAACTCCTATAGCGTCTAAGCCAGTCATTTTGGACTTGCTGCTACTTGCAGCCCAATCTAATGCCACCTTCCTTACTTTCCAGCTCTCAAACTCTCTAAAGTTTTCAGCCGTGGTCACCACCACATAGGCTTTCTGCAGTCCGAAGGTTGGGGAGGAAGGGAGGAAGCCTCACTAACACTGGATCAACGGGTATGGTGTTTTGATTTCCTACGTGGCCAAAATGAGGCGGCTGAGCAGGAGGGATGGGCCCCTGGGTTCAAGAAAGCTAAGGATCATCTCAAGCCCGAAACACTGCCTCGTTCCTTATTGGTCAATGCAATCTCAACCACCAGCTAACGGGACAGCCCAGGAACCGCAGTGGCGGGTCTGGGGAGCATCCAGGCACTCTGAAGAGGCCAAACCTGCCCGAGCACAGACTTGTGGATGCGAGCTTCATTTGGATGTGGTCAAAAGTGGGCCTGCTCCCTGACGTAATGATAAGCTGCGTATCTCAGAGCATCTGGAAACCATTTTTAAGTTTACGTTATGAAGAGTTGATTTTCAAGTTGTGTCTCTCTCTGCTCATCTGTTTTGCATATGGGCAGGGTGGGTTTTAGAGATGAACAACAGCTCTTCTCCTCCCCGTTTTCCCCCCTCAAGTTTTATGGTTGGGTTTGGGCTTTATTTATAACATGTCACATGCGGATACACAGCAGGGCACTATCCATGGGCCGAGCGGCCTCCTATCACTTTACATATTCCTCACTTGTAATCAGTTTAGGCTGTTTTAGGTTTGCCTTTTTTTTCTATAATGATATAGCAGACACAAAGTGTTAACTAGAAGCAGGAGTCTTCCTCTTTACCCTGCCCACCCACTTCCCATCTCCACCCCCACCCCATCTCACCTCATAGTTTGGAGGGCAGGTGCCCAGGACGTGTGTCGCCCCTAGGATCCTTTACCCAAGTGGAAAAACACCCATCTGGAGGTTTCAGCCACCCTGAGCGGCCGCGGGACCTTGAACGCTTATCTTGTCCCTCTCTCCTCCAGAGCTGGTACACAAACAACACAGGCCAGACGGGCGGCCTCTGTCTGCTGTTAAAGGAGGCACATGATGCAGCGGAGTCGGTGACCTTGCTGTCTTACTCACCTCTGGGCTGAGAGGCCTTGCTGCCAGGGAATTTGCCTAGAATCGCAAGAGCCTACCAGAGCGTGTGGTCTCGTTGGTCCCTTGCTTGCCTTCAGTCGCTGACATTGGAATTGCCTCTGGATCTCTATGAAGGGCATGCAGGCGAGGTCACATCCAGGAAAACTGTCACACACAGCAGAGTTAGAGTCTAGTCGGAAAAACGTGGGTGCTGGAAGTGTAGCTCAGTGGTAAAGTGTTTGTGTAATGTGTGTGAGCCCCCGAGTTCAATCCCCAGCACCGCTACCAAGAAGAAAGAAGAAAGAAAGAAAGCAAGAAAGAAAGCAAGAAAGAAAGGTACCCATACATATAGGAATATTTCCTTCTCAGGGGGTTTGGCTTAAGGGGCCAATTTGCACGTGTTTTCATAAACTGGTCACAAATATACATTCTGGGTTCATAAGTTTCTACTTCCAGATAAAGTGATGTGAGACCCCCCTCATTTAGACTGCTGTATACATTTAGACACTGTTGCTTCCCTTGGACTGATGACATCTGGTCTATTAATGTATCAAGTCCCCCCAGTTTGTCCTCTCTTTCCCAGAATGTGTCCTGTGTTTTAAGAAATGCTTACTAAATATCACCATTGTGAAATCAGCCCTAAAGTTCATCAGAAGATAAACTTCATGGGAACTGGTGGCTCTTGTTGGTTTTTGTCTGTAGAGACATTAGGTTTTTGGAGGCCTTCCCCAGAGCCCTCCAAAACAGTATTAGTTATTAAGGTGGGCCTTCAATTGTGTATATATAAGCTATGTTTATAGAAGAAAGAGCCTAAAAAGTTTATTTGTATACAAAAAGGATTTTCCCAAAAAGTACTGGAATGTGCATTATGGTAAGTCTCCAAATGTAGTATTAGAGACATTTATCAGTGTTCAGTGTCATCAAACTTCCCAGCTGAATTATGAGTGGACCTGAGCAAGTTATGTCACTTCCCCGAGCCAGGCGACTGTGCATAAACTAGATCTCACCGCTTCCCAAACTCAGGCTCTCAGCATTAACTGTATAACTTTAGCCACATCCTCATGTTACCAGTGTTATTTTCCTCATAGTTTTTTGGATCTTAATAACTTTCAGTGTAAACTGGCATTAAGCTGGCATAAGGAGCCTGATGTAGGGCCAGCTGAGAGAGATGGCTGGTTTCCAACTTCTGTATTTTCCTTTCATCATGGTGGCAGAGCGCTGACCATCAAGTGGCACATGCAGCTAATGGACGACATTTTCCAAAATTACTCACAGCAGGATAGGAGTCTGTAACTATGTTTTGGACTCTGTTTGGGGTAAACAAACTATTCGGGGAGATTTCTAAGATGTTCTTGCTTTGGTTTGAATGTCCTTTCCAAAACTCATGCTGAAAGTTAATTGTTACTGAGACAGTGTCAAGAGGTGTTGTTTCTGGGAGGTGACGCATTCTTAAGGGCTCTTTGTTGATGACTGGGTCAATACCCTCACCCCAGGAGTGGTTCTTGCTAGGAGGATGAGCAAGATTTCCTTCTGTCTCCTCCATGCCGCCTTGCCCTTCTGCAGTGTGGTGACCCAGCAAAAACGTCCACACCAGATGCGAGCACCATGCTTTTGGATTCCCTAGTCTCCAAGACCATGAACCAAATAAATTCCTGTTTTTAATAAATTACCTGATTTGTGGCATTCTGTTATAGTAGCAGAAAATAGAGTAACCCCTTTCCCTGCCCTAGCAGAGAAAAGGTGCATACTTCTGCATCTCCCTCCATTTTGAATGCTCACACTTGGATGGGATGGCACCATTTTGGACCATCAAGGTGAGAACTGTCCCCTAGGAGTGGCAGAATCAGGGGGCCAAAGGAGGCCACATTCTTGATAGACAGGACTGCCATTGTAATTCCGGGCTATGCATCTCTGGATTTCTTTTACATAAAAAGAAACAAGCTTTTCTGTTAAACCACTACCTTCTAGGGCTTTCTGTCACTCTCAGCTCAATATAATCCTAAAGGATATGATTTTATGAGCAGGGTGGGTGTCATAAAGGTCACGGTTGATGAGTTTTTTATGTATTTTGCATGCTGGTCAGTGTCACAGTAGTGGCTTAAAACTGGCTAGGTAAAAATGGTAGGACCATTTACACTACAAAAATTGGAAAATGCTGCATAAACATCAGGGATTTCTTTTTTCTCTCCAAGAGATCCAATTATTGACGACTGCCCATTTACGCTCGCATCGCAGATGGTATTCTAGGACTTTATCCACAAAAGTCTGATGGTGTATTGAGGTGGCCTCACCTCTTCATTTGCTCTCAGTTTATTCAAACACTGGTCAGGGGCTGTGTCAGGCCTAGGCTTCCTTGTCTGATCTTGAATGAGGAAGCTTAAATGTTTTGTGGAGGTCTGGTGTGGACAGGACCCAACAGGTTGATACTAAAGAAGCCTGCCCACTGTTTGCCATAGATAATGACCAGGAAAAATAGGGAAATAGCTTTCTGACTTTGTCATCAGGTGCTAAATACACTGAGGTTTGCATACACCTAATTAACTTATCAACCACACTTTTTTCTTTTTAAAAGATGGAAGCAGGTGTCTTGATAACAGACATGGAATATTTAGAATTTACCGCTATACTGCAATTATATTTTAACGATACCTGCTCCATGCTGATTAAACATGACTGTAAATACTTCACATAATGAAGTTATTGAATTTAAATCTGATCTTTAACCTTTCTTTTCTTATTTTTTAATTGGGAATTATATATTACTCCATTTTCTGCTATTAAGAACTGAATACCACACACCAGAGAACTTAATAAAGAAAAGAGATTTATTTTGGTTCACGTTCCCGGAAGTTGAAAGTCAAGAGCTGTGTCTGGGAATGACCTTCTTGCTGGCAGAGTTCCAGAATGGCTCAGGGTATTTCTTATAAAGTGGCCAGGGCTCAATCATGAAAGCCCCACCCTGATGACTTTGTCTAGTCCTAGTCATCTCTTGAAGGCCCCATAAAAGCTGACTAAACACCACA
>RJWT010025041.1:0-16231 GCA_004365215.1 Cuniculus paca | reverse complement strand
CCATTATCACATTCTTTCCATAAAACTTCCTTCCCTGGCCCCCATGCCAGAATCCCTGATCTCTCTTACCTGTTCTAGGATTGCTTTTCTCCATGAAGTTTCTCTCATTCTTACTAATCAGGGAGTTTGCTTGCATATTTTTATCATCTGACCCTTTCTTAAATAGTATATAAGCTCTACAAGGGCAGATGTTCAATAAGTATCTGTGGAGTTAATGATAAATGGATGAATTATAATTTTGTAAATAATTGTTGAATATTTAATAACCTGAAATGAGTAAATGAGCCAGCCAGGGCCTATTCGAATGCTACAGATAGATATTTAGAGAGATAGATAGATATTCTATGCAGAAAACTTTCTAGCATAGAATATAATTATTATACAAATGATTATTACTATGATCAATAAGGGTAAACTATAAGAGAGAGTGCAACAGTCAATATAATACCTGGAACGTCAGGAAAGTTCAATGATGGAACTCAGTTAATATTCTACTCTAAACGAGGAGTAAAATTTTTTCTTAACTTTTATAAACAAAGCTATCTGTTTTCAGACCTTTATGAGACTCCTTGTTTGCTGACCTAATATAGTTCTCATGCTACATTCAACATCTTTGGTGTGAGACCCAGCCTCTGTTCTTGTGTACGTGGTACTCTTCCAAATAAAAATGGGAAGAAAAATCTTTCATTGATTGGCAGAAGTGGTCAAGACACACTTAAAAATAAGTGACTCTTAAAACATGAAAATTAGACATGATAGACATGGGAAATATTTGGTTTCTATACAAGTAAAGGAGAGATGCAATTGAGATTACAGTCCTAATCTTAGTTTTACACAGGAAGTTTTAATAACAAGTGCTTATTAAACTGACATGAATGAACCATAATCTAGCTAATAATTTTTGTCATCTCCAAAAAAAAAAACAAAACAGGTTTTGCTCCTTACCTTATGATGTTAAAGTATAAATATTCCATGAAGGACCCTGAGAGAAAGGAGTTCACATAAAAGGAATAGTGGTCGGGTATTTGAATTCTTGTCAGACAATTCGCCCCTCCTTCCATCTCCTTCCCCGATGGAAGGAAGTGAATGCTAGGAAAGTGAAAATTGTCTGTGTAGAGGAGGCTGCACTGTCTGGCATCCCGAGTTGCAGTCAAGTGCGATCCGAGAAGGTCAAGCAGAGACAGCCTGTGAATTCTTGCGGGCTGGTGCACACAGTTCTATCTCAGCTCAGCCAGTCCTCTCACTCACAGATAATTTGTTTTCGACAAATATCATAACAACCTCTCTAAGGAAATCTACAGGATGGACCTGCTTGTACAATTTTACAGCTAATGGACTGGTAGAAACTGTTCTCAGTGAGCTGTAAAAAAATAAAATATTCTGATGGAGATGTCAAAATTTGATAACACCGAAAGAAGAGAGAACAAGATGTACGCCTACTGGTATTTCTGAGATTTTGATCAACGCTGAGCCACAAGACCATATATTCCTTATTACTTAAATTCTCCAGCATTTCTACAGCAAGAAAAAAATAAGAGAGATGGAAGCTGTACGATTTTCCAAAGAACTCATGGAGATGCTGAGAACCCAGGAACAGAGTGCGGGAGCGATACTTTCTGGATGTCAATTCAGGACTTTTTTTTGACTGTACAGGGAGGAGGCAGTTAATCATCAAGTGTCAGATCATTTCACATAATTTAAATAAAACAGAAGACAACTTCATGTGAAAACTGCAATTACTATTATTAATCACATAATATTTAAACACATCAATCTTGTAACAGAAGTAGCCTGAAATAACCTCATACTTTTTATTTTCCTGCTTTTCTGTCTCCCTGTCCATGCCTCACAAGGGAGGTGACTTAGGAATGAGGAATCTGCTTTTGTTTTCGTTTTTGCTTTATTCAAGTGTTTCTGTGTACATAAAACTAACCACCTTTCATCTGCTCTCAGATCACTTGCAGCATTTTACGTAATGATGTTGCCTGATTGTAAAACCGCAAATAAAGCCAATAAAGATCTTTAAAATACTGAGAAACAAACATATTATTGTTTTAGATTAAAACTTTTTCTTATGGTGGCTTGGAGAAAACTTATACATGCAATACATTTTGTATCACATGGGTATTTTTTGATTCTCCCTAAGATTGTAGTTTATTTCCTTAAGAACAATAGGTATTTATGGTATTATGGCTCGAGCCAGGTGTCATGTTACTTAGTAAGCTAGTTTATTTTTTAAATGATTTACATGGAACTGACTATGGTCTTCGTCAGTCCCACCAGCTGTACACCCAAGCAGCTGTGCCTCCCTCTTCTTCACTTGGAGCAATTTCCAGGGACTCGTATTTAAAGGAGAGTGAAATGTTGTCTCTAATTATAACAGCAATCTGTTCCCCAGCAGTTTTCACCTCTGCTTACATTCCCTACTGTGTTTCTCCAATAGTTTTACCCTTTCTTCCATTTCTCTAATTTTTGTTTTAAACCCATCAAGCGGCTGGTTAACTGAATTAATTTCAAAGTACATTACTTCTAGCACATTTTTTGAAGCATGTATGATGGTTTTCACTGATTTTTTTTTTAACAGCAAGCTTGAGTTATTTCTCCAAATTACAAAGACCACAGTGTACTGTTGGGAATAAATAAGAACAGTTTGTTCCTGATATTTATTTACTTTCTGCCATTGGTGTTACATACCTTAGCATGGATATAAGAAGGCATAGGTGGAATAAATTCAATTCAAATGAGCAGTAAAGCATTTTCACACATGTTAACTCACTTCTTCTGCACGATTTCAATTTTCCAGAAGGGAAGACAAGGTAAAACAGCAAGAATGCTTTAAGAGATGTGACAAATTAAATCACCAATAACTTTGTGATAAAATGTGTACTCGATTTCCCAAATACTGCCTACATGATGTAACATTTGAACTTTCCTTCATAGTTGTTTAAACTTCATTCTTAAGTTCAAAAAAGAAGCAGTTACTTGCCAAATGCAAGATATCTAGACAACTCTCAACAAGAACTCGAGAAATTTTATGTAATTCATGCCGCAGTTTTAATTCATTGACCACATGAAATCTTTAAGCACAGCAATTACTAATTTTTTTCATATTCAGGAAGCTAATGCCTAAATCATAAAGATTATAACCCAAATATATTTTGTCATTTTTTAAAGTCCACAAGTCATTTAAAATTTATTTCATGTATAATTGCTTTGAAGTATATTTTGAAAATGAAACATACATTTACTTTATCACCTTACTTTTTTACTTTTTTTTCATTATTAGGTAAATTGACATGTACAGAAATATTAACATTACAAGTTGCTAATAAACATCTTCTTAGTGATATATGGGTAATTTTTCTTTAAAGAGGAAGATAGATCTAGTAAAACCACTATTTTTATAGTATTAGTATTTGCTGTTGAAGTAGGGTATCTTTCCTTAAAGTGTTATTTACATTATTACAGTTTATAGATTTAACTCTTCATTGTGGATTATTAATTTATAACCCACTGCCTTATTCAATTTGATTAACTAAAAGTTTAATCAGTTCTTTTAAATATTCTATGCACCTAGTCACATCCAATGAGAATAATAAACTGATCTCTACCTTGTTTTTCTTTCGATTTACAACTCATGCTTCTTTTTTGGCTCTAATTGTATTTTCCCTTAGTTCCAGAACAATGACAAAATAAAGATGATTTTAAATATTCTTGTGTATCGCCAGCCTTAAATAGGGAATTTCAATGTTTTCCTACTAAATTTTGATACTGACTTTAGATATTTCTCAAAAATATCCTCTTGTTTGGTGTAGATGACCAGGAACAAAAAACTGATGTGGAGCTGGGGATTTAGTTCAGTGGCATAAGCATCTGCCTGGCAAGCATGAGGTCATGAGTTGGATCCCCAGCACCAAAAAAAAAAAAAAAAAAAAAACCTGGTGTGGAAGAGTGGGGAGTTAGGAGAGGAAAGTTCTTACAATTTCTTCTTTAGCAATTGCCCTGAAAACTTGGAATTTACTCTTTCTCCAAATATATTTTCTTTTGAAGTATGGATGTCAAGGATAATTAGGGAGGTCTGTTCTGTATGTTTCTCCAGTTGAACACGAATCCTCTTCTTCACCAAGGAATATGTGTCTGTTTGCATTATTTTACCACATTTATCACTTACATAATACAAATATGCCAGATCTTTATAAGTATTCTTTAAAAAAATTATACTATTTCCCTTTGTACTATTTCCCTTACTATATAGCTGAGAGTTTGAGAAGTTTTAGAATCAGAGGATATGGTATAAATCCATTTTTACCCAAGGTCAAGATGAAATAAATAATCATCAGCATTCTAAATGTTTGTACACATGTGTGGATGCATGTGCATACACACAAATTCAAGCAAATGAAGTACTTATATCATTTGCATATATTGTTATTAGTCTATGGATCATTAGTCAATATTATCTCCTAAAAAAGCTAAGCCAGAGAAATCTATTCTTCATAAATAAAAACATTTCCACTCTATCCCCATATTTATAAAGTAAAAACGATTTTTGTGTCTCTCATTAGGTACAATTATTTATATTTTTCAAAAAGAGATAGCAACTTAGACATAGTGCTTATTCAGCATAGATGTAAAAAACAAACACTAAGTCCTTATGATAGACTTATGCTAACTATAGTTATACTGTTGGCTAAAGTAGCAAACAAGAGCTTTTCTAGATGGTGTGTGTGTTTGCATGTGTGTGTCTGTACTAGATTTTACATGAACCTCTCCTCTCAACAAGATGTCCTTGGGTCGAATTAAATAAATCGTTTCAAGAAGGAACATTTCTTGTCTCTGACAACTATTCAGTGATGTAAAACTGAAAAGGACTCTGTGCTTACGGTGAAAAATAATTCCCAGTACTTGACAGGGAAGAACATATTCATTCCAGGCCTAGGGCAGAAGTCTGCTGAGATAAACTGAAGCAGCATAGTTAGTGAGCAAATTCATCAAGAGCAGTATCATTCTCCCTCTGGCTTGATGGCTGTTGATGTACTCTTTCTGCAAGCAGCAAAACTGTAAAAGCAGCACTACAACACAGATGCACCTGTAAGTCCATGGGAACACATTTTTGCTCAACAAGAGATCCTGACAACTAACAACTAACAACCATCTGCCTGAGACACAGTTCAAGTTTTCAAGATGCATCAGGTCCCCTTTGCCAGCTAGCAGCCTCATCAAGTGTCACTTCCAGTGCTTGGCATCTTGAGTCATAAAATTATAAACTATTAGAGCTTGCCTGGTGGCAATTATCCGAGGCAGTCCTCAAACTTTCCAGATAAGGATAATGAGCATACGCTAATGAGATAAACTCTCAAGGTCATATATCTACTTTGGAAGAAAAAGACCAATATATATCTAGCTTTTAAATCATTATTCACTCTTTCTTTCTTTCTTTCTTTCTTTCTTTCTTTCTTTCTTTCTTTCTTTCTTTCTTTCTTTCTTCCTTTCTTCCTTTCTTCCTTTCTTCCTTTCTTCCTTTCTTTCTCTGTCTTCCTTCTCTTTCTTTGCTTATACTTTCTATGTAGTTATTTCCACATTTAAATAACTATTTTAAAATGTAAACTTGAAAGCAATCAAGTCAAAGGAATTAATGTGTAATTTTGAAGCATGTGATGGCCCTGAATTATCAAAGCACATATTCTTACCCTACCCCTAAGAAATAGGTGGTCATTTTAGCTTCGTATTGAATGTTTCATGATTTTTGTTGCCAGATATCCCTGGCTAATGAATGGAGAAATCTTCAAGTTAGCAGTCCAAGTTTACAAAAGCAATCTGTGGCACTGGAACAGACGGAAGCTAACGGGCACATATGGGAGTGCAAACATGACCATGGCCTCATTAGCACCATACTCTAAAGTGTGGAGCTAAGCAGCCAAGTGTGAAGGTGAACCAGGCATGGAGAAGGTCTAGGCACCCTCAAATGGACATATTTTGCTTCACTGTGGAGTTTTTCCTGGATGTAATTAAAGCTTGATCCTTTCCAGCTGTAGTAGCACAGACTGTTTTAAAATAAACTCAACCTATAATTAAAAGTCTCATTAATCATTTCCTAAATTATTTGTTGTAACATAAAATGGAGGTTGAAATTGTTCCTGCTGTGAAAAACATGGCTACAAAATTAATAATTTTGGCTGTCACAGACGTTAGCGACAAAGGGATCTTTGCATTTACTTTATCATTTTCCTTTTCATACCTCCCTCACTGAGCAAAGAACTGAATACCCAAGTATTCTTGGGTATTAATTCAGTATGTTTTCTGCTTTCAAAATCAGCAATTTTTAACTTTTCTCTGTATGACCTTGGACTATTACATGGTTGTAATTTTAAATTACATTTATTGATGATTCATTTTTCCAAAATAAGCTTTTACTGAAGTTGGCAATCCATCCACATACATACTCTGAATATGTTTTGCTACCAAACACTGAACTTTCCTTTTCCTCTACAGTTTAAATCTTCATAGCAACTTTTAGTTTATAAAGACAATGAAACTTTCCTATTTTATTGGGAATATTCAATTTTAACCATGTAACAATTTCAAATGTGATTCCATGGAGAAGTTCTCAATATGCTTATTGTCTCCAAATCCATGTCATTTATCTAGAATTTGTTCCTAGCTTGCGGTTATTGTAAAATATTATTGTCAATAGTTGCATTAATTTAAGATGCATTTAGTACACCTTCTTATTTTTGTCTTCCACCAGTGCATGGGTAGCAAACTGAGTCCTAACACACATTTAATTCTGAAAGACAAGTGAAAACCCAGTCCTTATTTCTTGGTCATTTCCAGAACTGAAGAAACTAAAATTCTTGTTAAACTTGTCAGATTTGAAATAGTATTGTCCGTTTCAAATCCTGACAAATGGAGCTAGAATAGGCTGTAAATGGAGGACTGTCCTAAACAACTTACCGTATAACAGAAACCAACACAAGGACTTACACAGGGCCAACTCAACAACTTACACAAGAGCACTTGCATGACACACTGTTTTCCAAGTCCAATTACTTCAAGACTGGTTTTACCAAATAATTGCATTGATTCTCCAGAGTTCACCAGCACTCACATAACTGCAAAAGTGCCAATGAGCCAATGAGCTTCTTATAAAACACCTAAGCTAGTTTTATTTTTATTGTTTGCAATGAAACTCCCAAATGTTCCTCTGTTCCTTAGACATAACAGAGGCTCCCCTTGCCTGTGCATGTTTGTCTCGGATTGCAATCAGATTCTTTAGAAATATTCTGTCTCTCTCTGTCTCTCTGTCTCTCTGTCCCTCTGTGTCTGTCTCTCTCTCTCTTTCTCTCTTTCTCTCGTCTTGAAGGATAGAATTCTAACTAACCACTGAAGCATCCTATTCTACCTGGCTGTCCTTGCTAACCAATTCATAAGAGCTAGCATGCCAGCACTCTTTTTGAAACTTTAGGAAATACCAGGTGACACTAAGATTAATGCGAAATGCTGGACTTTTTATTGGCTATATTCTAAATATATATATTACGTAGAGACTAAGTATGGAGTCCTGCAGCAGCAAATATTGATATGCTTTTATATAATGATTTTTTTTTCATTTATTGTTCAAAAACTATGATTCTATATTCATTGGGTATATATTTTTGGTTTTACACTATAAACATTGTAACAGCAATGATCTCAGAAATCTGTGTGCTTAAAGAAATAATGAGTTCTGAGTTTCTATTGTTTAAGAAAGATGATGTTAAAATATAACTCCCCAAATGCTACTGTAATTTAACCATCCACATAGATAACACAATAGATTACAGAATCTAAGAGGTCAAATCTTTTTGGGAAGCAATAGTGTAAAACTAATTGACATAGCAAGAAATATGTGCAACATAAGAAGTATGAGCTCAGTATACTAGAAGTTAGCAAGTATAACTACAATACATGTGTTTAAACATCACCATCTTTAAAGCAAATTCCTATTCAAATCAATACTAGCATTTTTTTGCTCTAATTTCATCTTCAAAGTTTTCTTATGCACTTTGAAAAATGAACTAATCACCAATGAATAGCTATGATATCAGAATTCCATAGATAATGAAATTATCCTAATTTATATCCATGCCATTAGATACTTGAAATAGAAGTCATTTAATTATTGATGTGGGTTTAACTTTTCATTCAATTTTTTAAAATCAAAATGAACCCATTAGAATTCATTCTGTCTAAGGTTAAATATGGGACTACACTCTGATGCTGTTGCAAAATTAGTATTCGTTGTCACAGTCTACAAATAGAAATGGAAACAATAACTATCAATGTTTATACACACACTGACTGAATAAAGAAGAATTTAAAAACATTTTTTAATGTAGCTCTTGACTAAAACAAAACAGTAAATTCTGCATAATACAGTGTTTTTCTTTACTCGGAAGCTCCCTAAGGCTCCTAACAGTAGTATTTTAGAAACGTCTGCTCGATATTTTACAGATCAACCTAAAGACTTCAATGTGATACTCAATATTTTGCAAAATAACAACCTATATTTCCACTGAAATTTTTTCAGTCAGAAATTTCAGTAGAAATGTTCGGTTAATATACAGCTAAAAAGTAATCATTTTAAGCGTTAAGTGCATTTGAGTAATTTGAAAGAAGTTTGATGTATGAAGAAACAAAGGGGACAACTTTTTCTTATATAAACATCTATCAAAGAAAGACACTGAAACGTATGTGGAATGACAGCAACTGGAAATATTTAGGCTGTAATATTTTTACATATGAATAGAAAAAAACAAGAATTCATACTATTTTTTGTTTAATAACATATTTTCTATACTTTCCAGGAATTAAAATATTCTTGCTCAGATTAAGAGCCAAATAAAATTGTCCATTAAACATTCAACTCAACTATGATGAAGATCATGAATATATTTATGGAAAATTTATGAAAATTGAGTATTAAACATTAAAAATAATTTATTTTATATTAGAGATATACTGGGAAATTGATTAAAATATTTGAATATAGAACAATAACTACTCTGATTTGTGTATGCTTCAATGTTTAATCAATATAAAGAAATTATTTTAAAATTTTGGCTTTAATATATATGCTACTTTATATGTTTTGCAAATAATCTTATTTTGACCAACTTATTTTGAAAACATTTAATTTAAATTTTTGTTGAAGGGTTTCTGTCTCAGTACAATAAAATAATGTCAGTCATCATTTTTTATTTTATTTTAAATCAAAAAAAGAATTAAAAATAATGATACAAAATTTCCAAGCAAAGTAATAGGAGATTAAGAATGGTTAATACATTGTGTATTGTTATCTTCAAGATAGTTGCTCAGATGACAAGATATAAAATGGCTTGTGCTTTTATTGTTTGATCATTTTTTTATGTTAATCACTATTTAAAAAATATAAATTTAATTATTTTTAGAAAAATGTTTTATTTTGAGAAGTGTTCCAGTTTGGGCAATAAACTATATGATCAACTTACTTAAAAGACTCATTTAAATTTATTAAATATCATAACAGCATATCAAATTCCCATTCCTTGATTTGAAGACATTTAGAAACAAAATAAATCAGCTGGCATAAAATTTCCAAGAGAACTTAAAGGAACTTCTTAAGATACTTTTGTCATGATTTATTTATTACAGAAAACATATATGTGAGAAAAAATTAATTCTGTAACACTGCAGTGATGACTAGAAGTAACAATTTCCATGTAGCACAGTTGTACTAATCAAGATACTTTTTTCACAGATATCCAAATTTCCAGGCCGTGGTTTGTGCCTTTCTCAGATCCTATTACAATGCAGGGAAACAGAAACTTCTGCTACTTGTCAATCAGAGACAAAGGTTATTTGCATGTCAGGAGTCTGAAGTTTGGCGTCACAGTATCTTCTACTGGGTTGCTGAAGTTCAGATAAGGAAAGTGCTTGGAAGAGTTCAGGAAGGCGTGAGGTCCACGCCTAGAAAAGTTTCTATCAATTCCTTTCATACAGCACTGGCCCAAACTGAATGCATAGTACTGTGTAACTGACAAGAGGCCTAGAAATATAGACTAGAAGTTGTCAAAGAAAACACAGATGTTGTTGAACAACTAGCAAATTTCTGCCAGATATCACTCAACACAAAATATGTATTTATTGACTTTTAACTTGCTAGTTTATTGTTTTGTTTTGTTTTGTGTTTTGTCTTTTTGAGACAGGGTTCCGCTGTGCAGTTCAGGCTGAACTTGAACTCACTTTGTAGCTCAGGTTGGCATCAAAC
The DNA here is from genome assembly GCA_004365215.1 of Cuniculus paca. Classification (NCBI taxonomy): domain Eukaryota; kingdom Metazoa; phylum Chordata; class Mammalia; order Rodentia; family Cuniculidae; genus Cuniculus; species Cuniculus paca. The sequence continues at coordinate 5,943 of RJWT010025041.1, read as the reverse complement.
TCACAGCAATTCTTCTGTCTGAGTCTCCCCAGTGTTGAGATTACAGATGTGCGCCACCACGCCCGACCCACATTACTCTATGTAGAGCTTATTAAAAACAGTGTTTACTGTCAGAATGCATCATAAATTCTTCTAGGAAGATGCTATCCAGGAAAGCAGGTAGAGAAGTCAAGAATATTAGGGTAGAGAGTCGTGGAGACTGAGGCAACAAAGCCACACATGCAGCAAAGAATTAGCAGATGCTCCAACTCTCCAGAAGACAGAATTTAAAATTCAAGGACAAGATGGTTATATAGGCAAAAGAGAAAATATCTGATGTTCAAATTTTTTCTCAAATTTAAAATATCTTTGAAAATGCCTGCAGATTAATCTGGTGCTCATGGGCCTTTTTGGAGTAGATGGGCTAAGAACAACTAACTGACCACATTGAAAATGTAAAAGGAATAAAACAAGGAAGAGGGTTTGAGAAACAAGGCAGTTAGTAGTCATGAACATACAATCATGTTCATCTAGAAATGTGATTTGAAGCTAAAATTATGTACTGTAGCTCTAAAATGCCTACAGAGGAGGAGCCAGACAATGAGGAAATGGATAACCAAGTAAGAAATCGAAATGGACACAGTGCTCCTAAAATGAGATAAGGCTAGCATCTAGACATAGAAACTGAATCAACCTGGTGAAATTGACCAACAGCCTAAAAGAGAATGAATACCTTCAATTCCTTCCATTTTCTTTTTTCTTCCTTGATATTTTAACTCATTTTCATCAAAAATCACTGGTTTTTATCCCTATAATTAACTTTCCAGCAACTACTTTTCATGCTGAAAAGCTGCTCTTTCCTTCTCAAGAAGAGCCAACTCTAACATGTGCATCTACACTCTATGCTATGCCACATTTAATCCTCCTTTTGATGATCCAATTTCCAAGTCCTGCCTGATTTACTTAAGTTAGATTTTTTTCGTAAGCTGGAGTGACACCTTATTTTAACACCAAAAGGTAGCTTAGATATCATTAACATGAGTAACAATATAGATTGAGATTTCTCTTTATATATTTGAGGCTTAACCATGAACTTATAAATACAAAATAAATGAAATATGAAATAAATCTTATGATAACTAAAAAATAACCCAGGAGCTCAAGTTTGTTTCTGGTAAAATTATTGCATTGCAAACTCTGAAAGATATGAGGAATTTCCTTCATCTCTTGTGTTAAAATCTGTTCATCACTATATTACCATTCAGGTAATTATGATCAAAGAAATTATTTTTAATGTCTGTATAATGACACTCAATTTTATAGTAATTTTTTTCATAAAACATACTTTCACTGAATGTCCAACTGTTTTTATAGCAATATTACCCTGCTCATTTCATTTCAATGTGTCAATAGAATTATTTTCTGTATCAGTAGAAAATGTTATTTTTATAAATTGAACTAATTGAATGACTGTGAATGATAGGCTTTGTTCTAAATTTTCTATGTGGAGACTGTTATGGTTTATATCTAGATATATCTTTAAAGTCTCATACACTCATAAATGGGACTCAAAGGAGGTGGCTGGATCATGGGTGTGTGTGATGCTGGATTATTAGCATGTGATAACTGGACTGGTTTAGTGTAGTTGTGACTCATAGGATTACTTACTGAAAAGGGAAATCCCAACTAGGGTGTGGGTGTCACAAACCAATAGGCTTCTAACTTGGATGGAATACAAAAGGCAAGAAGGAAGGGAGGTTGCTGCTTCCTGCCTGCCATGCCATTGACTGTTCTCCTCTCCTTTCCCCTCTGCCATGACACCCTGCCTTGGAGCTAGGTGATGTGTATTGAAACTCCAACAAACTGTGAGCTAAACAGAACCTTTTATCCTTTAACTTGTGGGTGTTTTAGTCCAACAATGAGAAAGCAACTAAGACAGAGACTGAATCAAATGGATGTTTGATTGAATATATTTTCATCATTTCGAAGTGTTAAATAATGACACATAGAGCTACTAAATAGAAAGCTTCTTACAACTAATGTGAAAAAGTAGTGTGTGGTTGTTTTCAGAGCATTACAGGCATCAGCACTAGCACTGCCTGAGTGGGATTTCTAGTGTAGGAAACATGATTCAGACAGAAAAAGGAGGAGGGAGATGATACCTGGTTGGACATTGCATGTTCAAGACATAGTTATGTCTGACATTGCATGCCAAAGTTAACCTTTCTTGATTTGATCATTTTTCCTAATGTTGACATTTCTATGAATCATTTAATAACAGAATGGTGTGTGCAATATGAGCAAATGGAATATTGAACTTCTACATGTTTTAATGTAAATTTGTCTTTAGTAATGTACTTGAGATGTTAATTACAGTAATAGTTTGGCACATATGCTATGGTATCAATCATGAGTTCTTTCTCAACCTTCCAGAAATTTTCTTTTTAAAATTTGAAATTTTAACCTGAAATCAACAATAAGTTGACTCTAAAAAGTAAGTTTTTTAATTGATGTTTCTTCATTATTTCATTTTTATTCAAAATTTTAAGTAATTTCAGTCATTATATTGCAAGATTCTATTTAAATAAGAGATAATTTGACAGATTACAGAATGTGATTTAATTTATAAAACTATGTTAAATGACATTTTGTTAAATGCAAGTAAACTAAATAATATTAGAAATAAAACATAATCTCTCTTGTTTTTGGAATATTGGATTTAAAATGCTAATTTCTAATAGTTAACTACTTTTTGAGTGTACTGTTTTTAGAATCTTTGCTTCCAATTTCAAATTTTGAATATTAAGTTTAATAATGTATCAATTTACTAATAAGGAATTGTGATTTCTAGAATGATTAAAACCATGTTAACTTTGGAAATATTCTGATTATGAAGCAAGATTGAGTTTAGTAACATCAAATTTTTAGAAATATTGTCTATTCTGATTATTCATGTGAGTTTTCTAGTTTATAAAAATATTCAAGACCTTGGGATATTTATGTTACATGAATTATGTTCATATAAAAATAAGAATTAAACCTGTAATGAGTTAATATATATATATACCTGTTTGTATATATATATATATATATATATATATATGCATATGTATCATAAATGTACATTGTATTTGAATGACCAAATATTTTCAAATGTGTATTATTTTGAGCCTTTTGAACATGTTGAAACATTAGTCTCTTTATCAGTAGCTTTTTTTTATTTCTTATTTTTGACCAGAGTACAGATAGAATCCTGCCATAAAGACTTGGAAATAACCACTAAAAATATATTTGACAGATTGTTTACACAAGATCAGAAAATTAATTTTGTCAAAATCAGAACTAACATAAAATTCTTCTGTTATTACAGTGATTTAGAAAAGCCAGACTACCCAAATCACAATTTATCCAGTGTTTTATTTATAATTTTTCTTGCTCTTGTACATACTTAGCTACATACGCATATTCAATGCTTTGCACAGGCAGTTCATTGAATAAATACTTCTCCTAGTGTAGAATTTGTAGCATCAGGGTTTTGTTGCATTTTGTTTTCTAATATAGCTCTTATCCTTGTTAGCACAAACAATAGGGATTACATAAGAAAAGGCAAAATGAAGTTTCACAGGTATGATTCTATGCAACAAAATCTCTTCATCAAGTTACACATCTCCCTATTTTATATTTCTCCCATGTATCTTGTAGTACATGCCAAAAAAATCAGTCTTCTACAGAAAACAACATTTTATGGTAGATGCATAAGAAATATTCAAATGCTTCCTATCCCTACTGTTATCTCTGTATTATTCTGCCTGATGATTTTAGCATTTCTGAAAAGTTTGTTGTGCTTTCTATATGGATGATATTTTAACAGCAATATTAAGCTGAACACTGCATTAAATTGGCCTTTTTGAAACATATTAATCTTGTGGTGATGTTGGTGGACAAAGGATAAATTAGGATGCCTTTATTATTGATCTATCCAAAGCTTTCATGTTATTTGATCATGCTGTTGTTAACACAGCTGAAGGCAATTAATTTCAGAAACAAGACAAGTTGTTAACACTGAATAGTTTGAAAGTCTTCCTGCAACAAAATGTGATACAATGAAGACACTGCAGTTTAAAGGATTGGATGGTTTCAATTAATTTTGTTTGGAGTCTAAATTAGCATTTTATATAAATGTGCACTTGTTCTGTTTCATCAATCTATTGTCTTAACTTTACAGATTTAAAATCGTGCTGAAGTTTAAACTAAAGGGGTCAAATGTAAAAGTAACAATTATGTTAAGTTGTTTGAAAGACTTGGTATCATTTTTCTAATGCTATTCCCTTGGAATTATAACTACATTAAGTATTTTACCTAAAACATAATTTTTTTTAACTCTTCAGTTTATTTTCCTGTTTAGAGATTTACAGTTTCTTGAGTTTCACAGTGTACATCTCTGAATTTCTATTGGAAATATATTGTTAATATATCAACAAAGAATTTATTAAAATGACAAAGTAAACTTGATAATACTGATCATACAATGCAATTATTTATGTTTAAATGAAAGGGAAAATATATTTAAATTGAATAAGTTAATGTCTCTTTAACATTTTAAAATATGGGACTCTATAGAACTGGATTTTCCTTCTCTGACTTTCAATTCCCTTCTGTTTTCTTTAGATTTTGATCTACAAGCTTGACAGTCTAAAAACTCATTAGGTTTGCAAAAGTTCATACTAACCTGATATTGAGGAGTTGTTTTTCCAACAAATTCCATCAAGAAGGTTAAACACATCAAATGCAATATATCTCCTTAACTACAGCTATAGAAAATTTTTGGAAATATTAGAATTTACAAATACCTTCACTGCATTCCTGAAAGTTCATCATTCTAAGATTTTAAATGCCAACATCAAATTATTAGTTCAGAATTAAGAATGATAACTGCTTTACAGTCAACTATTATATCAAGTATTAAGTAGAAATGGTAAAGAATAAAGCAACTGAATATAGTGTGATGTTTTAAAAGTACTAATATTATTCTATTTGATGACATTGACTAAACTGGATAAATACATTTTTATGACAATATATAAATTTATAGAAAAGAGGATATGGTCTGAACTGAATGTAGTTAGCCAGATTCTATCTAAAGCACATTTTGCCAACATTATATTAAAGAGATACGTAAATTATAACAAGAAACACAAGAAATAGCTTCATTAAATTAAATTTTGTGATGTATTAAAGGCAAATGTACAGAAAGTGATATTAGTCATATATTAGTTGAATTTAAGGGACCCTTCCTATTTGCAGTAAATTATACAGTTAAGTGTAGGCCTTACTACATTTGTTTTAAAGCAATTAAATAAACATTGTAGGTACTATGTAATAGGAAGCAATCGCTATTGGCATAATATATATTAAAGGGGCCAAATAAGTAGACTTTTTAAAAAAACTAAATATAATTTGTGTTGAAACTTATTTGTACATCTGTCCAAATAAAATGGTATTCGGTCTCCATCAGATCACAGGGGAGATTTAAAGGAAACTGTGAAAACTAGACATGGATAAACAAAATAAAATGGCTTCCTGCTACAATTATTTGTTAATAAATTGTACACACTTTGAAGAGTATCTATATATATATAAAAATATAATTTCTACATATGATAATGAGTTCTAACATCTTCAAGAGTTTTAATTTTGATATAATAAGAATCTGATAGTCTTATATGAGCTCTTGAAGTAGAGATGATATTTTAAAATGGCAAATACATGTTATTTATGTGTAGATGATAAAACATGAAAAATGGCATAATGTCAACAAATACATCAAACCCTCAAATAAATAATCAACAAGAAACAATATGAACAGATTGTAAGAATAAGTAGTCAAGATGTTTTCTTGCACTGGCTGTTCATGTGATAAATTAAAATATTGGTTTTCATTATGTTTCAAGCATAGTAAGGCAT
>RJWT010025040.1:0-16267 GCA_004365215.1 Cuniculus paca | reverse complement strand
CTCCATAGCATAACAAACTAAAGGTGTTAGTGGGATCCAAAATGCACAATACATATTGGGAAAGTCAAAGGGGAGGAATTATCTAAAAAGGGAAGGAAATGACCACTATTAATCTATTATCATGATTTGAAATTCAGATTGTATTCATAGTTCTGATTAGTTTCATTTTATTCTGATTTGTTTGATTTTATTATACTTGCTGGCATGGACAGCTATTTTAAAGATAACAAAATATATAATTGCAGCCATCGAGGATGTCTACTTATCTTGTTTAGAAACCCTGTATGGCTTTCATTGTTTGTTTTGATTTTACTCTATTCTGTGTGGTTTGATTAAAATGTGTCTGAAGGTGTAGGCAACTATTCTGAAGATAACAAATATTATGGTAGCCAATGCTGTTTCACTAATATCTTGAGATTGTATATTGCTTACATTGTTCTGCTTTGTTTGTTTTGTTTTATTATGTTTAGTTTTGTTTCTACTGTTTTAGTTTGTTGTATTTGGTTTGATTTTACTTATCCCTGATGGTATGGGCAGGTATACTGCAGATAACAAGAGCCATTATGGTAGCCTTACTGATTGCTTTTTTTTTTTTACACTGTTTCAAAGTCATGTTCCATGTTCATTGCTTTGTTTTGATTGACTTTACTCTGTTTTGTTTTGTTTGGTTGTATTCTTTTCAAAATAAAAATAAAAAAAAAAAGAAAATGAAATTGTCAAGTACAGTTGTGCCTTGGTGTTAACTGAGGTATTGATTCTAGGATCTCCATGCATACCAAAATCTGAGGATACTCAAGTCCCTTGTATAAAATGGCATAATACTTGCATATAGCAAATATACATTCTCTTGTATATTTAAAATCATCTCTAAGATTACTTATAATACTTAAAATAGTGTCAATGAGTATAAATACAATATAGTATATTGTTAAGAGAATAATGACACGTACCTATTCCCTGAAACGAGTGTAAATATTATGTACTGCAAATGTGTACTACACCATGTTGGTTGAAAGAGTAGGTCTTTTAAAGGTTTTTGTTTGTTTTGTTTTGTTTTGTTTTGTTTCACACTTAAATTCTCATCCAATGCAGCCAGGTGAGAGCTTCTGTATTTTAGCCACACTGGCTTTCTATTAAAATTCTTCGAACTGAGTTTGCTTTTGTCCTTGTTCCTAGAACTGAATGTAAATACCCCAGACCTGCTCTGTGTAGCTATTCCCCTAAGTATATGTCTGTGTTTAAAGAGCTTGCTTTCTAAATGAATAGTAAATATAAAGTGCCTAGGCTAGCACATGGTAGACAGTAAGTGTGGGTTAAGTGAATGAATGAATAAGCATGCAGTTGCTAGGCAGAAAGATTACTATTTATGCAGCTCTGTAGATAGATGAAGTGGGTTAAGAGATATCTAAGCGGGAGGGAGAATTGCTATTTTAAAACCTTTAAAATATGAGTAATTGCAATTTCCTTTTATATTTTTCCCACTGCCCCCTTATATTTCCTTCCTAGAATTTTCACAGTACACATTTCAGAAGCCAGATTAGGCTAAATAAAGATGATTGAATACAGTTTGTCTTTGCCGAAAGAGTGTTGTAGTGTTATTTCTTCAGCCAGTATCTATGGAGAATCTATGACTAAAAGACCCTGAGTGGGGAAGTGTGAGGCTACAGAGCACCAGGCATCTGAACAGACCATTACAAATAAGAAATCAACTCCGATTGCAAAGACTATGGGTTTTACAGAGGGCATAGCCTCTATTACTTTATGTGTTGTTAGTATTTGGCAGGAAAGTCAGAAATCAGAAAGTCCTGCCAAAATAATTGAACAGCGCTTCACTCTCCTTTGCAGGGAATTTGAATAGAGAGATCTATTGCTTGGTGAGACTCCATAGAATTGTACAGTTAGTTCTTGTCACCCTGCTGCTCCTGGGCTAATCTGAGGTGGTATTCGAGCTCCCCTAGGGTCATGTGATGAGAGTTTATTTATGCAGGCTATTAGATTATACTGCACTCCAGAGAGCACAGCCAGGCTGAGTTCAGGGCCAAAATCCATAGGACGGGTGAGTGAAGAGGGGGCAAGTTGCCAAGTTTCATGAAGTGCATTAAAGCTACAATGTTCAAGTGTTTATATATTCAGCTGAGTCTTGAAAATGTGTAGTCCATAATTTCTTTTAATTCCTCATGTCTTTAGAGATCATGAACACTTACCGGCTGTCTTTTGTGTGTAGGGCCTAAATAAACACAAGACCACCTCAGGAGGAGCAACCTTGAGACAGTCCTAATTATCACATTGTTCTCTGATGGTGTCTTAGTTTGTTTTCTGTGGCAATAATAGAATTCCTGAGACTGGGTGATTTATTAAAAAATAGCAGTTTATTTAGTATATGGTTCTGGAAGTTGAGAAGTCAAGGCACGTGTTGTTGGCATCTTGCTTATCTTCTCATGAGGATATTGTGTTGTGGCCACTTGTAGCTAAAGCAGAAGGGACAAAACACAAGGGGCACCCTCACTTTATCACAGTCTTCTCTAGGTGACTAATCTAGTCTCAGGAGAGCAAGAGGTGAGAACTCATCCCACAAGAAAGGCATTCATCCCTCTTAACCTAATCTCCCCTGAGAGCCTCCATTTCCCAATGCTGCCGCAATAATGATCAAATTCCAACCTGAGTTTCAGAGGGGACAAACCATATAGCAGGGGGTCGTAGAAGATGAAAGGCAATAAGCATGACCTCTGGAGCTGGTTGGCATGAGTATGAATCCCTTGAGCAAGTTACATGCCCTGTCTGTGTTTGGGTTCCCTATGAGGTTGTGCAAATTGTTTAGTTATAATACATTGTGCATATAGGATGTGTTGTGGAAGTGACTAACCATTTCCCATCAGCAGGGGGGTCCCAGGAGCCCCCAAGTATCCCCATAGTTGACCGTCTCCCTGCCTTACCCTTCCAGCTGCAAGGCAGGTGACACAGTCCAGAGGGAGACAGCTCGGCAGGTGTCTAGACTGTGCTGAGAGGAAAAATCAGCATGGGACACTGGAAAACTATCCCACAGTATCTTCACAGCTCTTACTATCCCTTCGCATTGTCCTTCAGAGTCTCAAGACAACAAAGTCTGCATTGCTTTCCACCATATGGAGAAAAAATATGGCCCAGAGATATTGCTGACCTGTGATACAAGGCTAATGAGTAGTAGGGAACCAAGTGACAGTCTGTGAGAACGCAAATTTCTTCAGACGTTACAAGACTTCTTCAAAAGTTAATTCAAGTTGCACATGTCCTATACAAATGATTATTTACATGGACCCTAATCAGCCAACACCTTGACGAATGGAGGAAAGTGAAGCAGCCTGTGTTCCTTGTTGGCCTGGAGCTGTCTTTTTTTTTTTTTTTCCTGGCTGGCCCAACAGAGAAAAATAATTACCTATATATGTCTTAGTTTTACAAATTCTTATTTTCTGGGCCTTTTGCTTCTCCTTATTGCTGACATTTGGCCTCTCCTATGGTTGTAACATTATTACTAGAGGTAGGAATGGCAAAGAAATGACTCAGTTCTTAATGTTTCCACATGCACAAGTCTTGTAAAGAAGAAAACAAGCAGTTGCTGTCAGAAGAGGTTAAAGCATCTGCTGAAGTACCAATTTTGAGTTGCCAAAGTGTCTTTGTTCTTGTCCATGTCCACAAATGACAGACTCAGCTCTATTTCCCGCTTAGAAGAGCAGGAAAAACTGAACTGAAATGTTTCTGGAAGTTGCTGAATTATCTCTACTGGTCAGTAGTTCGGTAATAACAGGCAGCAAATATATTTGGCTGCATTTTAGAAATGTGACTTAATAAAAACTACATGAGGTACTTAAGAAAATAAATACATTTCTTCATAGTTGGCAGTGGCATGGTGCAGGACACAGGGAGGCTGAGCCCTGACCCAGATGTTCTGGTTGACAGCGTAGCTCACCAGCTGTGCAGTTGCTGGAATGTTCTTGAGAAACTACAGGTGCAAATGTGAGCTGAACTGACTCAACAGTTCTTTCACAGGAAGGAACAAGTCTACTTCAGGAGTTTAATGATAATAAAATGTTAACAGCCAAGAAGTAACAATCCAGGAAGTAGGACAGAGAAAAACAGAGGACTCCTAGAATAATTCAGCATCCCTCTAAGGCCTACAACGTGACCCTGTCACCAAGTCTACCTGTTTTCCTCTGCACCTGTGCACAGCCCAGGTGAGTCACATTCCTGACACAATTTTGGCCTCTTTTGCCCTGTGCAGTGGGCTGAATGGTAGCCCTCCAAAAGATATGTCCACACCCTGATCCCAGGATCTGTGATTATTAACCTTATTTGCAAAAAGGTCTTTTGCAGATATAATTAATGTAAAGATCTTGGGGTAAGAAGAACACTTTGGATTATCCAGGTGGGGTGTATATTCACCAACAGTTGTCTTTGTAAGAAATACACAGAAGAGGGCCAGGGATATAGCTCAGCAGCACAGTCCCTGCCTGGCAAGCGTAAGGTCCTGAGTTTGATTCCTGGTATCAAAAAAAAAAAATACACAAGAGAAAATGTATACAAGAGAGATGCTTCCATGTGAAAATGGAAGCAGAGATTATCTGGAAAGATGCAGTTGCAAGCTAGGGAACATCATGACATGCCAGTAGGTACCACAAACTGGAAGAGACTCTAGAAGAAACATAGCCTTGCTGACACCTTGAGTTTGGATTTTTGGCCACCACAACTGCTAGAGAATAAATTTTTGTTATAAACCACCAACTTTGTAATCTTATGTCAGGATAGTCTTGGGAAACTAACTCTCTCTGCTTCTATCTATGTGTCGATTTTTCTAAGTCCCAGTTCTAACCCTTAGTCCTAACTAAGGGGGATCCAGCTTTGGAGATTGGTGCTGAGTTCCTGCACCTGCATTTGATTTACTCTCTCATTTGATGCTTACGATTTTTCAACCTGTGACATCTTTTTGTTTTTAATGTGTGCTAACTTCTTAAGAGTCAGGACTTGGTTTTTCATCTGTGTATTGCCAGTGCTGGTGCTGAGGTTTAGACCTTTGAGTAGGGACAACCTTGTTGAAGAGAAGTGTGGTTAGTGCAGCTGAACTGTACTAAATATTAAAATCATTCCTTTTTTGATTCTTAAGTTTCTGTGGATCTTAATCTATTCGTAGGTTTTCAGTATGAGAACCAGCTGTTCTTGGATAGTGCTGTAAAACGTATCACTACTGACTTGGATTGAAGATAAGGAAAGTGCTAAACATTAGGGTTCTAAACTTCTGCGACCTACCCCTGGATTCTAATCATATATCCATTTTCCCCCAGAGTGTGCCTCTACTTTGCAAATTTCATTTAGCTCTGGAAAAGTAGTTTGGCACACTGGGACAGAGAGCTCTTATCAACTAGTGACATCCAGGAAGGGAGAGGATTTCCTGGAGGAGTCCTGAGTGCTCTGTAATTGGAGTGTGAAAGTTTTTTATGAGTAGAGACAGCGATTCTCACAAGGCTCAGATGTCAAAGGGCAGGCCCTGCAATATGCCACTGAAAGTTTCTTTAAATTAAAAGGTGGTAGAGAATGAAACAATGAAATGGTGCTAGATGACATAAGGAGCAAAAATGTTGCCACCTTCCCACTACTGGTTCTGGTTCCGTTCACGTGGTTGCCTGCGTGGGAGAGTCCTCATCCCCTTGTCGTGTGCTCCCGGTCTTGGAGTTTGCTCTGTGGTTTCTCTGCAGAATGGTCCTCCGCCTCTGACAGAGCACTCCGGCAACTGAGGAATTTGATTTTTCATAGAGCAGCTACATCATTTTTGTTATTTTTCACAGCACTGATTATTAGGTAGTCTGGCCTTTATGTAGTACTGGAAGCCAGAGCTTTCTTACTCCAATTCATTAATCCTGGTTTGTCCTTGGAGTCTAAGTTAAATCTTAATTCTTCAAGATAGCCTGCTCTTCTAGAACATGCTCACTCTCAGTGGGCTTGTGTCCAGTAGCAGGTGCAGAATCTCGGTCTTATCACCCACTTTTGAACTGCAATGTATATTGTGTTCTGTATATTGTCCAGGTGATCTGTATGTACATTACAGTTTGAGAAGCACTGAATTCAATCTCATATACTGCTCCTACCACAACTAACTTTTAAAAAATTGCTATTGCTATCAGGTCTGCTGGTGCTCAAAAAAATCTCAGCTGAGGAAAAAATACATTTAACAACAAGTTGGCAACAAGTCCAACTCTGAGTAAGTGAAATCTATGTACAGAAAGTACAAAATTGGTCTGACATCAGTTAAAGTTGCCATTCTACTCATTGAAATCTATTGGCAACTATTTCCACATGTTCCTAGTACAATCATAAAAAGTAATGTTGATGATTGTTAATCTTTCTTAATAGGCTTATAAGATTACAAATGCCTTTGAAATCATTGAGGACAGATTAAATTAGGTTGCATATGATTAGTGCTGGGTCTTGCTTTGTGATTTTTTAAAAATTAATTTTATTGATGTACTTTTAACATACAAAATTTGTACCTGTACATAATATATCGTAATTCTTTTTTTCCCATTCCTCTCCCTTCCTTTCAGTCCTTCTTCCCCTCCCCTGCCTCCCTCCCTTGTTCCCCTTCCCATTTGAATATTTTCTTCTTACTTCCCCATATCTGTCCTCCATTTAGGTCCTTGCTTATCCTTTGGGTTTCTCACACAAGAGAAATAATATAATATTTAAACATGTCTGCCCAATTTATTTCACTTAAAATTATGTTCTCAAAGTTGCCTCGTGATTTTTAAAAACCTGATACACTGGGTAAGTACTAGAACAACTCTCTGCAGTCATGCCGAGTAGAGGCAGCCACAAAATTTCCCTTCCAATACTTTCGAGCTGTAAGAAGAAGGAAAGTTGAAATCATTTTTCTATTTCTGACATCACTGCAAGGGCAGCAACTGAGAATTCAGCGTTTGAAAGGGGCCTGGGGGATGCGCACTGAGGACACAGCTGTGCTGGAGGGAAGAGCTTCCAGTTTGCACACTCAGCAATATGGAAATGAACTCGGCCAGCTCATGAGTATGAATAAAGGCTTAACTGCCTTTCCAACCACAAAGCAGTGTTCTATCTTTGGCACTTTTTAGACATTCAGTAAAACAGACTGAATTTAATGCCAAATGACAGTGCCAAACTGTCTCTGTTTAAACCCAAGCAAAAACCTCAAGAAGCTCTATCCCTCAGCTTCTTCATATTTTTTTTTGTCTCTCTCTACCTGATTGATATTCATGATGACCTTTCAGCCTGACACCCACAGCATGGGACATTAGCCTAGACTGTTGGGCTAAGTCAGCAAGGCCTTGATCTCATCATAGCCCATGTTCACCCTGTACCATTTCAGGGTATTTGGTTCAAGGTGCACGTCACTAGGTATATGGGGAGCAGCGGGAGCCATCCCCACCAAACCTGGCTTATTTAGCCAGCAAACACCAGTGTCTCCAGTTACCCTAACTTAGCACACTTTATTGAAGTCCGATCTCCTGAGAGGTATGTGAGGTCCTTTCTATACTCCCCTGTCCTCAGACTTAGTAAATATTTACTTAGAGCCTCTGTTTTCCAGGTAATAAGATTATAATGAATCAGAGAAATTATTATGAGTAAGACATGGAACTTGTGTTCTGGCTAGGGAGGCAGACAGAGCAGTTGAGATATGTGTTAGTGTTCACCATCATCAGAGGAGCCAGAGCATTTCTGTGGGGAGGAAGAAGTTTTGTACAAAATAATAATTCAGCAAGCTGAGAAGGAAAGAGGGGCAGGCATTACAGATATCACAGAGTGAACGAGTGAAGGCTTGCTAGTGTTAAAATGCATGGGCTAATTTCCCACCCGTGTTTGGTGGGACAGTGGGAGGGCCCCACAATTTACTTGTCTCTTTCTACAGGACACTGCTTCTTAACTCCTCTGGTTTGTTTCAAAATCTTCACCATTTCCTAGGTCTGCCCACCACTATTCCCCTGGCTTATAGGATTCACTCCTTGTTCATCACCAGAATTTATAAATTTAAACTATAGTAAAAATGCAACCTGCTGTAATACAGAGCAGAATGATTAAAAATGCAGTGTCGATAGCAGGTGGCTGTACCAATTGCTAACTTTGTTACAGCAGGGAAAGTTATCTAAATCTTTCTTTCAGTTTCCACATTCAAAACAGTAAAAATACTAATAAATTTACCTCAAAGAGTTATGCAAAGACTATCCATGATGATGTAAGCATGCCGTTAGCACATAATCTGATACATAGTAGATGCTAAATGCTAGGCCCTGTACTTGCTTCATTAGTTCTTTCAGTGCATCGATATCAACTATGCATTATTTTAGATGGTAAACAACAGAAAAGGTTCCCGCTTTCATGAGCTAGAAAGTGTTCTCCCATCATTTTGTATTATTGTTTATATATTATTTCAAACAATGCTGCTGAATAGTATTTCCTGAGGTACAGTTGTTTTGTGTATTAAATTGTATGCTATACACAATTATGAGTACCACTTACCAAGTGGTACTCTTTCTAAGTCAGTTACCTAGTGCTGTTTATTTAGTTTGACTGCTTAATCTATATTCTTGGTTGGAGACCCCAACAAGTAAGAAGCCAGGAGAATTTCTTTAGTTCCTACTAAATACTATACATAATACTTTTTTGGGGTTCTAAGAAAGTTGAAAAGATTACCCCTATGTTAGTTTGGGAGGAAGAGACCAAAAGACAGACATGGAAAAAAAATTCATGTATGAATTAAATGTTGAATTATTCAATAATGGGCAGCCATAGACTCTAACATATAGGGATATGGGACTACTCTTGTTTGGATAATTTAGAAGTTTCACAGAAAGAAGTAGAAACTGGACTAAAATCCTGAAGAATTTACATGGGTAGAAAAAATGAACAGAAAATTCTGAGAGGCTGTAGTGATATAAGTAAATCACATAAATAGAAATAAAGACAGTACATGTGTGTGTGTTACTTGTTATTGAAACAAAATACCTGACACCCAAAGTTAAGGAGGAAAGGTTTATTTGACTTATAGTTTGTAGAAGTTTCAGTCCATAATTGGCTGGCTCCAAGGCAGGGTGGCACATGGCAGAGGGGCAACAGTTCATGGCAACAGACAGAAGATAGAAGAAGCAACAAGAGACCTTAACAGCATCTTTCTGCCCTTTTGTATTGTATCTAGGCTGCTGCTGGTAGGCCGGTGCCAACCCAATCAGTGGACTGAGTTAGTAATCACACACCTTCATCTCTGCATCACACATTTAGATCCAGCCAACTCTGAAAAAGCACCACCTGTGACCACATGAGACTTTGCGGGGGCATCTAGACCTAAAGCACAACAACAGTGTCATATTCATTTTCATATGACCTGAAGGGTAGGCCACAGTGGGACTTGAAAATGGTTGTTGATTTCAATAGATGTGGGGAATCAGTCACTGAGAGCCTGGGTCATGGTGATGCCTTTTTTGAGAAGGAACATAGGAAACAGACAGTTGAGATATGTGTTATTGTTCACTCAATGGCTGCAAGTGCAGACAGTACGGGTGTGTGGTGTTAATGATTCAAATGGAGTGGTCTTTAGTGATGTGGTTGTCTAAATGGTGGGCAACACTTGGAAAAATTCTATAAAGAATAAAGTATGTATACTACTCCCTCAGTTATTCAGCACTTGCAGCCCTAAGAATCCAGTGTATAAAAACCATGCTAAAATACATCTGATATGTATGATACAGAGTCTCTAGGCTCAAGTAATTATAAAAATGTCCATCCAATAGCACTTTGGTATTGCAGGACATCTTACATTGTCTCCTGGCTCCCAACCATTAGATGCCAGACATCTTTCCATCACTGTGACAACCACAAGTGGTCCCAGAATTCTATATCCTCAGAAGGAACAGCCCCAGCCCACTGAGTACCACCGGTATGGATGCTAGCTCAAACATGGTTGCACACGAGGGGACTAGGAGGGAAGAATTGGGATGTGGAGCCCAGAAACAAAGTTGGCCACAGTGCTTTCTTCCCCAGCCAAGGAGAGCTTGCAACTTTTTAAATTCTGCTAAGCTGGTTTTTCCACCTTGGCAAGTTCTGAGCCCAGGTAGGAGTCAAAATGAGGAAAACATATGGTATTTCATAGAAAAACTACAAACCCTTTCTGACTTATTTAGGTTAGAGGCCAACAAATTCACTCTAATTCCCTGCCCTCCACGTTGGCTCACTGGGAGGAATGAATACACTGTTTCAAGAAATAGCAGCAATCCAGTTATAACATGAATCTTTAAAACCGGTTTGAAAGTTAATTCTTGTTTTCCTTTAAACTATGAGAATGATCTCAGCCACTTTTTCCCTTTTGTGAAGCATGTGCTAATGGCTAATCCCTCTGGTATTTGCACTGTGCACAGTGGAAGGTAGTGGGCAGATGTGCCTGGTTGTTTAGTATTAGCACTCTGCAGGTTGCCTTCTGCTTCTGAGTTGAAGACAAACATTCAAAGGGCTTGATTCACTGAGAGTACTTTGAGAGGATTTGGAACTTGGACTTTCATTTAATAACAATAACACACATGCATGCACACCCTACTCTTTCACAGACATTGATATAGTGTGTCAAATTTTTAAATAGTCATTTATCCCCAAAATACTGGGCACACTTCAAATGCCTGCCAAATTATAATATTTCAAGAACGTAAATCTGTTTGCACCCTCATTCCAGGACTAAGATTATTCATTTGCCATCAGATGCCTGCTATTCACTAGAGAGCAGGTTAGGCATTGTGAGAAAATCAGACGTAAACTAGACCTTTTATATCCTCAAGGGGCCCACTGTGCAGTTGGGATGATAAAACCTCAAACATGTTATAAATGGAGAGCCATTGGAAAGTAAGATGGAATACTGATGGGGTAGCATTTTAACTTGAGGACCTTACAGATTCATTAACATTTAAACAGGTAAAATACGTTAAATTTTGAGGATTGGTTTTCTGATCTAAAACAAAAGCAAGCAGTATTTTTTTGTGTGTGTTTTCACGTGTCAGGAAGTGAGGCTTCCTATCACTTAATGTGCATTTTCCAGTTGTTGTCAGGGTGTAATTAAGTGACTTTGAATAATCAATAATAATGGCTATACAGAAATTTCATTCAGTGTTGCTACCTGTCCAGAAAGAAAAGGTTCTTTTAATTAAAAACTGAATGTTTTTCTTTTTTCTACTGAATAAATTCGTTTTTACAACTGCAGACTCTGGGAGGCCACCATGGTATTTCAAAACCCAGGCATATGCTTTTATCTCCATTCACAGTGAAAGGGGGTGAGACAGGAGGCAGTCACATGGTCAGGATCACTATTGGAAGAGTTCAGTTGCTAATGTAGGAAGGATTCTTGTTACCAGAGGAACTTGAGGGCAACAGAGAAATGATTTCTGTGCTCTCCTCTTCGGACTACTTTGTTTTGAGCATTGTATCTTAATGCCTCTTGTACTGGTACTGGTCCAGACTTACTGTCTTTCTCCTAGTCACCCTGTTTTCTGCCTTATCACCTGCGTGTAGGCGAGAGATTTGACTTGGCAGGGGATCAACATCAAATTTTGGCCAGAATATTATTGACTGTATGTGTATATAAATGTATTAAATTGTACACTTAAATTTATACATTTCCTATATATTATGTCCCAATAAAAAATATAAATGATAATAAAAGTCAACTGGCCCAATCACTAGAGTATTGGCAGCTTTTGTTTATCTTGTAATTTAGCAATGACTTGTGCATTTTAAAATAAATTTTTAGAATTTTAGTGTTAATTTTTTTCTTAGATTTGTTAATTAGTTAAAATAAATAGCCAACACTGGACGATTAATTATAACAACTCTTTGTACCTCTTCAAAACTACAAACAACTCTATAGACAAATTGGCCAAAACATGTTTTTGAAATTAAAGAGAGAAAAAACTGTATTTCTGACAAAAGGATGAAAATACTTGTTGCCAAACCATTTTTTTTGATGCTTCAAGACTTCCACAGTTTAAATATCTACAATTCAAAGATAATTATACACTAAATCATTATTTGAAGTTGTCATGTTTGCTAACTTTCATCCAGTTTCATATTTTGCATCCGATTCTTAAGCCAGCCCCTAATGCATGTGCGCACACACACACACACACGCTCACACACACACACACACGTCTTCACAACACACACCCACAACACTGTAGCTTCCATGCTGATGTCTGGAGGTTTCGGTTGACATTCAGACTGAAGTCTGGTGAGTGAACAGTCACCATGTGATGATGTCAAAGTGAACAAAAATAGAACTTACAGTAAAATCTTTCCCTGCAGCTGTGGTTTTCAAGGTTCAAACATTCAAAGAGGGAAATATTCTTTTAGAAAGAGAGCTTAAAAATCAAATTTGATGCCACTAAATTACAGAATAATCTACAAAGTCCAGAAACTATACAGAAATTAAATTTGAACTCCTCTTCCCAACAAACTCACCCAGGCTTATCATCTTGGATGGATTTTTTGATGCTATGACGTGTCTCTTAACATTATTATTATTTAAGACAAACATTTAGCGTGGACTCTTTTGTTGAAACAGGACAGCTGGGAAGTGGTAGAAGGACTGAGAGGGGACATGAGTTACACCCAGGAACCTCCTATTCAGAAAGGATTTTTGCTGAAAAAGCGGAAATGGCCCTTAAAAGGCTGGCACAAGGTAAGACCCTGGCCTTGGCTTCCCTTTATGCACCCCCATACTACTCCACTTAGGATCCAGTTTTTGTGCACTTATATTTTATTTGAAGTTGAAATTTGAGACCAGGGAAGGGATATTTCAGTGGAACATCTTAATCAATTATACTGTCTTCCCCACAGAGATTCTTCTACTTGGACAAAGGAATCTTGAAATATGCCAAGAGCCAAACTGATGTAAGTCTTCTGCTTGGTCCAGCATGCTACCAGAGGGTTCTGCAGGGCTGCTGCTATCAGCTCAGGGGAGAGACTGTACTGTCAAGAGTCAGTGCTCTGAGGGTTGAGTTCTTCCAGGTGACCAGAGGTGCCTGCTCCTTGCTGTCTCAGTTCTGGTCCTAGGTGGGCACAGTTCACCTGCCAGGTGGAGAGACAGAGGCTCCTCTAACACCTCCTGGGGTGTGCATGGGTCTGTTCTGGTCTTTGGGTTCTTTTGAAGGGTTCCCTGAGTGGGAGAAGTCATCCTTGCAACCAGTAACAAGAGCAAAGCAGAGCACAGTGGCTTTCCATGCTTGGTGTGACGTAGTGGCTTGGAGGAGAAGGCCTTGACTGAGAAGTTATTCTTGGATCAGGCAGTTGGTCTGTGAGGGTTGTGAGCGACTGGTATGCCTCGAGCTGTAGAGGCCTTCTGTCTCCCTTTCTTCCCTCCCAGCCTCCTTTAGCCTACTTTTAAGTCACTTCTTAATGAGTTGACACCAGATACTAATTCAATAGGAGGCAGTGCCATTAACAGGTTAATTCACAGGAGTCAGCCCATTGGGATTGCTATCCTGTTTCTTCACATTCTGGCTGTGTAAACTTGTTTCTTAACTTCTCTGCACCTCATTTTTGAAACAGGGAGCATGCTTCATACCTCACAGAGGGCAGAAGGCAGCACATGGTACTAGCTCACATGGAATGTTCCATCAATCATAGTGTTTGTCTTTACTGTTAGTGGATGTGGAGGTGGTGGGCACCAGAGGATGCTTCTGCCACCTCCAATCCTGTGGTTCTCAAGTGGCCTTCTTCGTGGCTCTGCAGATTGAGAGAGAGAAGCTACACGGCTGCATTGACGTGGGGCTGTCAGTGATGTCCGTGAAGAAGTCATGCAAGTGCATCGACCTTGACACCGAGGAGCACATCTACCATCTGAAGGTGAGGCTGCTTCCCAGATGTGCTCCCTGCCATGCAGATCCCCTTTGGGCTTTTTATTCTTGTTTTTATCTTTATTTTTTGTTTGAGATGTAGTCTCACTGTGTTACCCAGGCTGGCCTCACCCTCCTGAGTAGCTGCAACTACAGACTTGTATCACTGTATTTAGCTGTACAGAGCCCCTTTGTGCTGATACTATGCTGTTAGCGATGCCCTTTGAACACTAAGCTTAGTGCGCAGATCTTTATCACCAAAGTGTTCCTAAGGGACACTGGATACTGGGATGGGGCAGGTCTTCGTGGTGCAGGGCTGTCTCTCACACTGCTTGAAGGTTTGGCACCTTGTTGCCTTGTTCCCCAGGAACCATCCCTTCTCCCCAGTGACTGTGACAATGGTAACAGAAATATCTTCATGTTTCCAAATTACCCCGTACCACACAGTGCCATCTTTAGTAAAGAACCATTTATTGTAGGTGAAAATGTATTCCTTGAAGCATAATATAATATCTAGCTTGTGGATCCCTATCTTATAGTTTCAGCTAATTTTATAGGAATTTCACAAAAGTTCTCATAGAGAAGTATCAGGAATTTCCCCCCAATGCATGTGTCTGCAAATAGTACACCTCAAGCCTTTTTACCCTGTTCTTCTATGTCTCCTGCAGGTGGTAGAGACAGTTAAAATCATGCAGCATGAGATCTAGACCTCGTTCAAATCTTGACACAGCTACTTACTAGTTTTTGAACTTTGGCCAATTATTTAATTGCTGAAAGTCTCAGTTTTCTCATGAAAGAAAAAAAGAAAGAATAAAGAAAATTATTATAGTGCTCATCTTGTAGAACTGCAAATAAAACACTTGGCCTAATGCTGGATCACATAAGCTCAATAAATTTAGTTGCTGTTTATGATTATTAGGTGGCACCTGGATGATAGAAATTAATTGAGAAAATGCTAAGGCATTGTTCTTGGGAAAATTACCTGGGATTTGGGAAATGGACTGATGGTTTAGATAAAGAAAGCATCAGAGAACCTGTGCAGAGCCAGTCTCTGCAGTGTGCATGTGGTGATGATCAATACAGGCTGATGTGCACATCTGGGAAAGACAGTCAGAAATAGGCTTAGTGCAACCCTGAACACCAGAGTTAGCTCACTGTATAAACCAAGGTCTCTCAACCTTGGCGTCATGGACCTCGTGAGCTGGATAATTCTCTGTTGTGGGCTGTCCCCAGGTTGAGGGATGTCACACAGCACCACTGTCCTCTCTGCTCACTGGCTACCGAGAGCATTGTGTTCTGACAACCAAAAATATCTTCATGTTGCCCATTGGGATAAAGTCACTCCTGGTTGCAAATGACTGCTATGATTTGAAAAAGGGAAAAGCCTGTCATCTTTTTAAAAAATTAAAAAAGACTATTAACCAACCCTACCCTCAAGCCATTTTTGATGACCAGTGTCTTTTAGAATAGTTTAGGTTATTTTTCTATGTATTTCCAATGACTCTTCTTTTTGAGTTTTGACATGGTCAGGAAATAGGTGCTTGTTTATTTATTATTCTAGTTAATGGAATAAAATCATTATAAATTCCTAATTTTTAACAATTTAGAATGTCTCAAGATAATGCAGTAATATACAGAGTTTAATATTTCTGTGCAATTCACTTTAAGCTCTGTTTAGTTTCTTGGTGATTCATCCGAACACCAGCTGTGACTGTAGCGCAGGTAAATGTTATCTGAGGGTTCTAATTAGTAGCCAGGCCCTTCAGGCAGGCCTGCTTTTTTGTTTTTCTACATGAGGAGTCTGGGCAGCAGACAGGGTAACAGTCCATCCTAAGTCCTAGTCCTGGAATTATTAAAGGGGCTGGAACAGAACCTGGGTCACTTGTTTAATAAAGTGTTTTTCTTTTTCTACCTTTTTTAACCAGTAAAATCAGTCAAGATGAATGTTTTGAGGGCTGACTTTTAAGGGCCCTAAGAGTAAATCAATGCTAGGATGACATTACACTGTCATAAAATTCCCCGTCTGGGCAATGAAACACATTTCAGGAACATCATAGTATGGGGGAGAAACAGATATGTGTGTCTGTTTGCTTTGCTTCTTCTTGTAAAAGACAAAGAGCACCTGGGGGAGCTCCTGTCTTGTTGGCACTTCTGTCAACAGAAAGGCCAGCCTCCGTTTCTCAGTGAAGGGTGCTGCTGATGTTTATTCACACATCCTCATTCTCAGCTGTGAAGATTTTTGTGGGCTGGTCTAGAGTTTCCATGTGGGCAGTTAACCTATCAAGCCTCCTTTTGGGTTATTTTAAATGGCAGCTTCATGCATCTCTGTGTCCTGATATATAGGTGTCTACTTTTAAAATGTTAATATGTTCTCATACATACAAAAAATACTTTTAAGAAAT
>RJWT010025039.1:0-16260 GCA_004365215.1 Cuniculus paca | reverse complement strand
TTAAAAGTCTCAAGTTTATCCTTCTTTACTGCTGAGTAGTATTCCATTGTATAAAAACACCACATCTTTTTTTATCCATTCCTCGGTTGATGGGCATTTGGGTTGTTTCCAAGATTTAGCTATTACAAATTGTGCTGCTATAAACATGGGAACATATATATCACTGTGGTAGTAAGTGAAATATTTATCTATCCTAAATTTCCTTTTATAAAGGTTAAAGGAAGAAGCACCCCTTGCAGTTTTTCATAGTGCTTGGCACAGAGCGTGCTGAGGTATCTGTTGGTGCGCAGTCATTTTTTCACTTGGCCGTTCAGCACGTGGTCACTGCCTGTCTCACAAGCGTGATCAGGAGTGAACAATAGACCCCTGTTCAGGGCCTTTGGATTCTCCTCTTTCTCTGGGCCTCAGTCTTCTCCAGCCGCTGTCATAGGCATTAGTAGGTTCCAAGGGCTAAGTGATGTTCCTTGTCTGTCCTCTTGCAACCTCCCAGCAAGGCTCTTACAGGTTATTCTGTAAAGATCCATGGCTGAGTCACAGAATATCCACCTTGAAGGGTCCTAAAGATCATATAGGCCTGCAACTTTCTGCATTTGCAATGTTTTCTATTTACAAACTAATAGACACAAGTTGTAGAGTGTTTGGTAAGTACAGAAAGGTAAAAGTGAGAATGTAAAAATCAGTCACAGCCCAATGTCTTGTGCAAGCCACTGTCAAAATATCGATGGATTGTATTTAAAGATAGATACAAAAGCTTTCTGAAAATCACACAGTAAATATAGTGTATAACTTCAAGTATGTTCTTCTTGTAAACACTTTTTCAATTATATATTATTATTTTATGAAATAATATTTTAAGATTCTATAACAGCCCATCATTTAGATGTACCGTAATATATTTTACTATTATGATACATTTTGGCTATTTCGAAAGTTTTGCTGTTATAAACTATCTGACAATTATAATCTTTGAATGCTAGTCTTTGCTCACTGCTGATTTTCTCCTGAGAGATTCCTAAAAGCAGGGATGAGTATCAAAGAACATTAGCCTCTTACAGGCTTCTGACCTCTCTTTTCCAAGAAACATAGCATTCAGTAGAGTAAACACCTCTATTCTGTTGTTGAACTACCTGAGCTGTTTATCCAAAGCCACACATCTTTGAAATAGGGATTGGAACACCAGTCTGTCTCCGCAACCTCTCACAAATGTCAGAACCCAGCTTAGAGCCTGTGTCTGCTAGACATCATCTTTATCTTCTTCCTCTTCTATGGATTATTTCTCTACCAATGAGAGCTCTCAATTACTGAATACTAACCTGGAGGGCCAATGTGTGCCAGGCACTATGCTAAGTGCTTGGGCTGTAATACTTTATATATCCTAACCCTATGAAATAAATAGTGTGACTATTCTTGTGTTTTGTTTTGTTTTGTTTTGTTTTATTGAGACAAGGTCTTTCTATGTAGTTCACTACGAACTCACCGTGTAGCCCAGGCTAGCCATCAACTTGTGGTGATCTTCCCACCTCACTCTTCCAAGTGTTGGGATTACAGGTATGCACTGCCATGCCTAGCTATTCTCATTTTTATAAGTGGTGACACCGAAGCAGACACAGAGCTTTTCTTGTCCAAGGTCACAATGCCTGTAAGTTCACAGAGTTGGAACTGGTACCCTGTTATGGTTGATACATTGTGTCAACTTGAGCAGTTTAGAACTTAAACTGAGAGACTTAGTAGGGAGCCAGGGTTCTTACTTTGTAAATATCCTCATCCTGTGCAAAGGAGGGCAAGGACATTTTGTGAGTGTTACACCCACCCTGAAGGTGGCGGGGGGGATGTGGCTGGTGTACAATTTGAGGGTAGAGAAGAGGCTTGCGTTTTGCCTTCTTTTGCTCTGGCTGCTGCCTTGGAGTGTTGCCCAAGTGCCATGCCACCCTGCCTTGGAGCCAGCTGATTATGGACTGAAATCTCCAGAAACTGTAAGCTAAATAAACCTTTTCTTCCCTAACTTTGGGTGTCAGGTGTTGGTCTCAGCAATGAAGAAAAGTAACCAAAACACACCCCTTCTTGTCTGAGCAGCATGATCCAATAAAACTCTTGGTGATGGTGGACATATTCTATAAATTTAAACTATCCACCATAGCCACAGGTCACAGATGGCGACTGAGCACTTGATGTGTGGGTAGAGTGAGTGAAGAACTAAATTTTTCATTTTAATTAATTTAAATGTAAATAGCCACACGTGAGTAGCGATCTAGAGGACAGACACCTTCTGAGCCATAGGATCCACTTTCCTTGTTACATCACAGCCCTGTTTCGAGCAGGTCCTAGGGCGCTTTTCCTAACACCTTCCCTTAGACCTCTGCCTGGAGTGTGACTCAGATGGTCTCCTAACACTCTCTACCAGCGCTGTGACAAAGACATTCTCTGAACCAGGACCTCCTGCCCGAGGCTGGTTCCCAGGCTGCCTGTAGGGCAGGCGGTTCCAGGAGCTACCTCCTGCAGGCGTTTAAAAAGAGAAGCTGCAGAGAGAAGCTTTTTAATGTCTTCTGAAACACATTAATGAAAATGTACCTCTGTCATCCATAAATAATAAGATTGCTCCCAGCAAGGCTCAAGACCTACACTTACTCTGGGTGCAAGTACTGTTCTGAGCTTCCCTAGAATCTTTCCGGAGTTAACAAAGGAGATCTGAACTGTGTCTTCTTTCTCAGGAAGCATGGCACCCAGAGGACCCTGTCTCTAAGGAGGGATTTAGAGAGGCATTGGAGGATGATTTTTTAAAGTCATTTTTACTGAGTGCCTTCTTTATGGCTAGCACTGTGCCAGATTCAGAACACTCTTACTGTGGTGGTTTGACACATTTCCTGGAACAAATGGTCATAAACTAAGTGGTTTAAAGCAACAGAAATGCATTCTCTCACGGGTTGGTAGGCCAGAAGTACAAAATCAAGGCCCCAGTGTTTTCCCCGATGGCTATAGAGAAGACTCCTTCCTTGCCTCTTTCATATTCTGAGAACTTCTGGTGTTTCTTTGCTTGTGGCTGCAACATTCAGCTTTTACTCTCTGTCTTCTCATAGGCTTCTCCTCTGTCAGTATCCTCTACTCTTCTGTGTCTTATAAAGACATATATCATGGATTAGGACCCACTCTGGTAATCCAGTAAGATCTCAAGATTCCTGCTTACATCAGCCAACAGCCTTTGTTTTTTCTAATAAGATCATATGCGTAGGTTCTTGGGATTTGGATAGGGACATATCTATGGGGGACTGCCATTCAAGCCACCAAATTCACCTTAATATAATAGTCCTGACAGGGTAGTGAATTAGCCAGATGAATTAGTTGTTGCAACTACTCCGTGATTCTAACAGCTTTGCCCAATAATTGTGCATTTCTTACTCCTGGAAAATGCAGTATGGATATTCCTGCTTAGGGGATTCTTCTTCCAGTGATTGCTAGGGGAACCAAACTCATTCCAACGTATGACTACACCATCCTGTAGCCTTGAAGTTGCCTTCCAAGTGCAGTCAACTGGAGGCTAGAAAGGCAGAGAGATGTAGGAGATCTAACAGCTGGTGCACGAAAACATTGGCCCAGAAATAGCAGGTATTACTTATCCTCATAGCCCATTGTGGAGACCGGTCAAGTGAGCCCACCAGCTGCAAGGGCAGTTAGTCCTTGATTTTTATAGTTACTTCTCAGCATGAATAACACAACCTAGAATTGGAGGTGCCAGAGCCATCAACTTCTGTGGGTCAGTAGGCCATGACTGCCATAGTGTCATTCATTCGTTTATTCCCAGTTCACATAAATCATTCTTTTCTTATTTTTCGGAAGACAAATTTGAGGCTCAAAACAGTTGTGTGATTTTGTTAAGGTCATAGCATTTAAATCATAATTCAATGGGTATTTATTAATGGTCAGTTGAATTTGATCCCCCTTCTTCTTACTGTAAGCCTGTTTTATCATTAAATTAACATACTGTGTTATTTGTCTGTGTGTGTGTATTTGTACATGTATAAGAATACAATTGATATAATTTATTTACATAGACCTTCTGCTCCTTCTTACCCCACAAACAGTACTTGATCTCAGACTCTCAGATCCTCCTCCCTTCTTCCTCCTGTCCCTCCAAGGGATTGTTGAAGCTGGAGTTGGAGAGGCAGGGGATAGAGAGGTAACATAAATCTAGGAGCCAGAAAGGAAGAGGATGGTAGAAAGAAAGAAAGAAAGAAAGAAAATCCATGTGGGCCAGATGTCCTAGAAAATTTTTTCTAGTTTGACATGAGAAGGTTTGGAGTAGCTTCAGTGAGGAAAAATGCAGAAGCACAAGAAAAAGTAAGAAGCATAACTGTGCATTGTGGATGTGATCCTCTTTTATGTATTTATGGGAAACCACTGACTTTCATTCTCATTTGTTTGTATTCCTTTGGTTTGCCAGACTGTGCATCTTGGCTTGTGAGTCCACTATAGGTAGAGTGGACACAGGGCCTCACAGTAGCCCTGGACAGTCCTCTGGTTGTCACTTCCTCAAGCATCCCAGTTTGTGTGAAAATAGTTATACTCCAGTAATAAATTCTAGTGCTTTATATCACAGTAGAGTGGCTATAGTTTAAGCCATTGTATTATATATCTTATGAAGAAGTAAAAGAGAGGAGCTTGAAAGCCCCCAACACAAAGAAATGATAAACATTTCAAGAAATAGAAATGCTAATTACTCTGTTTTGATCACTGCACACTGTGTTTGTGTATCAAATTATTATACCAAACACCATAACGATGCACAGTTATTATGTTTCAAAAAATAATTTTTTTATGGCACCTGGGATTGAACTCACAACCTTGCGCTTGCCAGGCAGGTGCTTAGGCCACTGAGCTAGATCCACAGCCTCAAAAAATAATTTTTAAAAATGTCTCAATTTGGACAATATATTAAGTGGTCATTCTAACTTTGAAGAACACTGATTTTTGAGTGTATGGAATCCTATCTTAGTTACTTTTCTTATTGCTGGGACAAAATACCCAATATCTAACAGTTAAAGAAGGAAACTGCTCACAGTTTGTAGAGGTTTCAGACCATAAACAACTAGAGGGGAACAGTCCATGGCAGGGCAGACAGGAGGCATCAGCTGCAAGCTTCTCTTTCCCTTTTATGCCGTCTAGGCTACAAGTCTTTGGAGTGGTGCCACCCACACCCAGGGTGGAACTTCCCATTACTCACACCCAGAACTGTGATAAACCAATTAGTGGACTAATCCAGTATGACACACCCTTAATCTCAGTATCACACCCTTAAACCACATCCACATACCCTACATCCAGCCACTTCCAAAACACCCTACCTATGGCTACATTAGCCTCTGGGGGGACATCTAGATACAGGCCATAAGTGTATCACACCCATAAATCCAGTGCTCCTCTGGGATGCAGGTGGTGGCTGGTTCATCTTTGAATGTCCTTGCATGGCCCAGGCCCTACAACATAGTAAGTGGCAAAGAATCATATCATGTCCTAAGTATGCAGAATATTTTCTAATTTGTTTATTAATAGCAGTTGAAGTGATTTCCTGGTCAAATAATGGTCATACACTTACATGGATGACCAAATTTTGTCATAAAATATAACCACTATGTGAAGAAAACTATAGTCTATTGATAAAGAGTTCTTCACCCTCTTGAACAGAAGATTGAAATAAAATGCTGCATGATTCTTACTGAGGAAAGATCTGTAAGGAGGGTTTTCCAGTTACCTATTGCCATGTAACAAATTACCGCAACAGATAGTAGTTTAAAAGTTTTACTATCTATCTATCCCCCTTGTCTAGTTTGACAATCTAGATAGGTCCACTTCCTCAAACTTTATCTGTCTCCTCTTTACTCCCTTAATTCCTGGTGCTTTTTAAACACCAGATAGCTAATCAGATGATTGTGTTCATAGTTATTATGTTTTCCTCCTAGATAACAAACTTAGGGCTTTAATACAGATGCCTAAAACTACATGACTATGATATTGGAGATTTGGGGTCAGCACAGTGACTTGGCAGGAGAGTGATATAGGGTATGTTCATGAGAAATCACTGATAATGGGATCTACAAATTGAAAGGACTCTCTTGAGCTAGAATGGCCAGCTCTGAGTGAATAGGGAAAAGTAAGTTGTCATGATTGCATGTATAGCATTTGAGGGCACAGACTCAAGTACCACAGACTGAGCTTCTTATCTCCACCCACCCATTCCTGGTGCCAAATGTGGCCAGGCTACTCAGCCTCTCTGTACCTTAATTTTCTCATCTCTAAACCAAACATCATAATCCATAAGGCATTATGGTGAGACTTTGGGCACTAAATGGCAGGACATAATTGCACATATTTAATTTAGAAATGATTTGGACCAAAAGAGGGAAGTAGTCCGTCCAAGACAAAATAGCCCTGGAGGTACATAACAGGGACCAGACTCAGAAAAGAGCTCTAGTCCAGAGGAGCTGCTTTTAATGCTTCCCATATTAATGAATTTCTCTACTTCCTGTTTGGCCCCAGAGGTTCATTCAAAGCCTTCCTTATTCAGAGGGCTGAGACTTACCAGGAGGGTCCCACCACAGAAAAAATTCTATCTCTGTCTAGTGTAAGGAGAACCCCAGGCCCTCTACATTCACAATGTTCAAGGCCAAAAAGGATGTGCAGCTATGTGCTCAAGTCCTTGCCACCATTTTCCACAGGGACCAGCAGTAGAGGGTCCCAGAAGAGGAGACCCCAGAAAACCCCAATTAAGTGGGAGCATCAGCTTAGTCAGCCTCAACCTAGCACCATTTTAAATACTTCATTGCTTTTTTTGGACCAATGAATATAGTCTATTATTTTCTTCTAGCTCATAGGATGCTCACCCTATGAAATAATGCAACAAAGAGTGGAAGTAGAGGACTAGAGAAAGGAACCCCCGGACTGAGTCTGTTACAAGAGATAAAGTTTGTATGCAATTTCCAACAAGGGATGAGGGTGCAGCTGGTATAAATGGGAGGAATATTTATGGATCTAAGAAAGGGCAGGAATTTATAAAGAGTAAGGGTCATATCCACATTAACTGATACCTTTGTTTTCCTTTCATAAATGGATATAATCAACACATCATTGTTTAAAACATACTGTGGGAAGATAAGGAGGTAAAAACCCCACTCTCTGAACACAGTGTCTATCACTATATTTGTAATTCTCTTCTAGTATCTTTTGACATTTTGTTTCTCTTCCAGTATGATCTTTTCCAAAGCTCCTTTCTGTACTCCAGTTTTTCCAGTATGGTGAGAAAATTGCCACAGGTGTCATCTCCTTATGACAGGTAGAAAATGGGAGCCAAGTGAGATGCAGAAGTTTTCCCACAGTTGACATGTACTGGAGACAGACTCCAGCCCAAGTTGTTCAACTTAAAGAACAGTGAAAATCATTTTTTTATGCCTAAATCTTGCAATCTGAACAACTACTTTTAAGATAACAATATGCAATATATTACCTAGTGTTAATTTCCTATTATTTTGTTTTGAAATTCTGTATCATTTTTACCCTTGTTTTGTTTTTAAAATGAAAAAAGTCCTTCGATGATATTTTTACCAAGTGCAAGGCGTTTTGCATAGATTGTCCTATATCATTCTCACTGCAGCTCTGCAGTAGGTGTAACCTCTTCCCATTATTCCCATTTTACAGAAGCTTATCTCTGGAAGTTACTTGTCTGAGGTTCCATAGCTAGAAAGCCTATCATAGGAATTTGAACTCAGCTTGACCTGGCTCCCAAGAGCATGGTTTTAAACCCTATACCCAACACCACATTTTCATGCCTACAAGGTGAGGTCCACGTGTTCTCCATAGATGCTGCATGGCCCTTTCACTCATTGATGTCCAGCTTCTACCAGGTCCCTCTGACGTTAACTAACATGCACTCCTAACTACTCTTCCAATACCCCATTCCCAAGCCCAATCTTGAGAGTGGTATCTGTCGCTGTTTCCACCTCCACCCTATCCCTCTCACCTCCATTAACAGCTTCTCCCTCCAGTAAGTCGTTTCTGACCACTTCCCAGGCTGGAGGGCTTCTCTTATGGGTTCTCATTGGCATCTTTCCTATGATAGCCCCAACTAGCCTGGTTGCAGCTGCTGGTTTCATTGTGTAATAGACTGTGTGATCCCATGGCAAGGGCCCGTCTGCTTGCTCCCTATAATATCTCTAGTCCTTGCACAGTATCTGGCACATCACTGATGTGCAACACTGGATCTTAGTGGAATTGATGATTGTATTGGGCATGAGGGCTGTAGGAGAGCATGTTCTGAGAATATCCTCCTCCTCTTCCTGCAGGCTACTTCCTGTCTAGGTTCTAGGCAGTGGGTAGGAAGCAGCCTGATATCTAATCTCTTTCCCTCTCTCTCTGTCTCTCTCTCATTCTCCCACTACGTCCATCCATCTATCTGACTGTATGTTTGTCTTTTTTCTTCCCCTTTATCCTCTCTTGCCCAGGCTTGAAGACTCACTTTTAAGCTTCTGACCCCATGTCTTCTTGACTGCCCAACTCTAAGGAAGCTCTCTCCTCAGCCCGTGGTTCCACAAGCCTTTTCTGATATGCCCCAGCCTAACATAGATGGTTGGCTAGTCCACAATCTTGAGGAAATGCTGCCCAATAGCAGATTTCTGTATTATCACATATTAATGTTTTAGAAATGAGCACATGACTTACACTTGAGATATATAGACAGATACAGATAGAAATAATCATGCACTGCTAAACAATAAATTCTGAGAAATGTGTGGTTATTTTCATCACTGCATAAACATCCTAGAGTCTACTCAAAATCTGTGACAGCTATGATGTCACTAAGTGAAATAATCTTTTGGGTCCACTAAAAACATGTGGTCTAGTGTTTATCAAAACTTTATTATGTGACACATGAGTGTATACTTAAGTGGGAAAATGCCTGTAACCTGGGAAAGTAGTTATTGGATAAATAGTACATCCTATAATTGATGGCATCTTATAAATAAGAAAATGCAGTACTGAGAGTCTCATGTAGATCAGGAGAGTAGAGATTTTTGAGAAGTCCTGCAGTAAAGAAACAAAACTAACAATGTTTAGCTGAACGCAGCGCTGACAAAACATCACTGCTGAGTAGTTTTTAAAATATTACTAGTCCAGGGAACTACATTTCTATACAATGCACTTTGAAAGGCACTGTTGTGCAAATTTATATATACAGAACACATCTTAGAGGCCATCCTGGGTATTTCTCTCATCCTTTTATATTTGCTAGTCTTGCCTTTCCTCCTAGACTGTATGCTTGCTAAGGGAAAATCAAACTCCACAGAAATCGCTGCTAGAACAAGGACTGACTCTGAAAATGTGTCACACTCCTGCTTGGGCACCTAACATGTCGTAGTGTACTTATGGGTATAGATTACAGGGTTGCTCAAAACATTGCTGTATCAAGGGCAAATGTCTTAATCTTTCCAACTCTCAGTGTTTATTCTCTTTTATAAAGCGGGGAGAACAATGGTTTCTAATTTTCAAGAGAAATTAAGAGAGATAATATGTGTAGAGCACTTGGAGTAACTTCTGAGATAAGAACACAGGCACAGGCTGTTATTGATGTCATCTGATGATTATTGTCATCTTGAAACTCCCAGCAGTCGATAGCAGTTGGTATCAAGTGCAGGAGGAAATTGTCAGATGAAAGATGGCTACTGGATGATGGAAAATGATTGGAATTATTGGCTGGCAGAGAATCGCCTGTAGAAAAGTGAATAGCTCATGGGGGCCTCTGTTAGAGCAGGACCATTGGAGGGAGATGAACTGCTTGCTGTGAGCTCATTGTCTTCGGGGAATCTTCAGGCTCCGCCAGATCCTTGTCTGTAATCTGCTGTCAGCAAATGCTTATCACATGTGCTGTTGGTCAATAATTCAGTAGGAGCCATGTGTCTGGGATTTCCCAGAATGTGAGCAGAATTATCTTGCGTCCATACTTGGGGGTAGAAAACACCTGGTAGAACCACATTGGTCCCCAGTTACTCCCCCAGGCCTTGCAAAGTGGCCAGAGAGGAAGTGGTCACACTCCAAATACAGGCCTGTCCTTCTCAGCCAGGAGAGAACATAATTGGCCTCATTTTGGGAGTTGTTTGGTTTCATTTGGTTTGGCTTGGTTTTTCAGAGAGGAAAAATTGTATTTTCAATGTTCCCTGGCTTCTTGAAGAATGCTTTCTCAGCTCTCAGGGCAGTCCCTATTAAAAAAAAAAAATCTCAGTTGAAAAGAACAAAGGAAGCACAAGAGAAAGAAAGATCAGGCAGGCTGTGAGTCTCTTTGCAGGAGGATTTTAAGTAAAAAGGAAGGTACTGGAGGGACATTCCACTGCTCCAGAAACATTTCACTCCTTGAAGGTCACCACCAACAAAACATGCTCCCCCGGGCGAAGGCAAACAGCTCAGCTTTGCTCTTCCTGGAACCCTGTTCTCTCTCTAGGTGATGTGCTGCAGGCCTTGTGCGTAGTACAGCAGGCTGCTGAGACAGGTGGGTCTCAGGGTAGTGGGCATCCACAGAAGCAGGAGCTGCTCTGTGTGTGTGTGTGTGTGTGTGTGTGTTCGTGTGTCACACAAGCAGTAGTGAGATATGGATCAGAGACATAAACTCCGCCATTCCTTGTCCATGGTGTCATTTCCCCAGAGTTGAAATCTTAAGGTTCACTGCATCTTCCAGGACCCTCCCTGGCTTGGAGTAGGTTCCTAAATTACACAAATGCATAAGGAGACTCCCTAATACTTGTCTTTAGGGTCTTGAGACCTCGAGAATTTCTCTCAGGCCTTAGGCCTGGAGTCTCAGTGGGAACTTGCCTGAGCCATTGCTCCTAATAGACCAACAAGGCTGAGTCACTTCTACATCCCCTAGCTTTGCTCTCCGCTCTCATTACTTCGGCAAAAATTCCCCATGAGCAAGCTGGCAGAGGCCGTGTTGTACAGTGGTTGTGAGTACAGACTGTACTACCAGTCTGGGGTCCAATGCCTCGTCTACCAGCAGAATGGTCATTTAGGGCTGGCTGAGTGATACAAGCGCTCCAAGCCAAGAGGGAAAAGGAGACTGGTGCCCAACCCGTGCCCCTTTTATTAAACCATGGTCCCCGGGGCTTCCACTGAGAACAGGGTGTCTCGTGCCTGTCCTACGGAGGCTCACACTGGTTGACCCTTGCTGAGTTGCATACACTTACTGTGTTTCAATATTTTCATCGTACATGGGGAAAACTAAAGTTTTTCTCTTATTATAAATTGTTCTGAGGGCTCAGGGGATTGATACCCAGAAAGGACTTACCAGGGGCTGAAGTATACGAAATGTTCAAATCAAGGCGTAACCAAAAGATTATCTAGGAATATTTGGGAGTGTTTTTAGGGGCCAGAATTACCACTGAACAAATCCAAATTCACAGTGTTTTCTATTGTGTGCTAAACTTCAGTGTTTAGAACCAGAACCCAGGCAGAGTGACTGTAGGGGCGCAAGCCCCCCAACCATCCTTCCTCACCACACGGCCACATCAGCCCACCCTGGATCGCATGGGGGAATCACAGACACAACACAGGTGCGCTCCTGTGTGCTTCCCGCACCCTGAAATGGAATAAGAGAGCTGATTCTTTTTTTTTTTCTTCTTTAGCTCATCTTCTGTTTGGACCAATTAACAGCACAACATTTTAATAGGCCCTGCGGAAAGGGAACTCTAGCTGTTTCCCCAGGCTGAGCTCTGAGCCCAGAGGTCAGGGCAGGATTAATAAGGATGCTATAAATGCAAACAATGGCCCACATCTCCATGGGCAAAGTGCTCTGGTTTGGGAGGAAGGGAGAAAATTAAATTATAATGGGAAAATATAAATTATTTGCATCAAGATAAAAAAGAACTTAATGTCACACGAGTGAATCTATCAGGAGGGTTTTGAGGTTCAGTGCAGATGCACAAAGCAGCCTGGGAAGGTTGTTAAAAAAGACCCCCCCCCATGAAGACAGTTGTAACTCCCCAGTTTTGCTTTATTATTCTTATCAGTGCCCCCCTAGTGGACTCCTAACACTACTGTTGGTTGAGAGAGTTTTCTTTCAGTACAAAGAGGGATGAGCATTCACCAAAGGAGCGTGTACGAAGCAACTCTTCTGCCACAGGCTCTGACAGATCCCAGTGCTTCTGTGGGGAGCACTGCTGCCCTCACGAGCTCCCAGACACATCCTGGGGCCCATGTGAAGGAGGTGCTAATTTTCCATAGCTTCCTGTGGACCAGGATCAGTGCTAGAGCTCCTCTGTAGCATTTGTTTACTTTTTAAAAAAATCCTCCCAATATCTCAGCATGACCTTCTCGGCCCCAGGACCCTGTACCACAAGACACAGGGTCCTGGGGGCGAGGAGGTCATGTTGAGAACAGAGAGCCTGGAACGGACCTATGGGAATGTGAGGCCCAGTCCTATCTCTCTTGTCTGAAGGCAAACATGATTATGGAGCCCATTTTACAGATAAAGAAGCTGAGACTCGAAAAGGAAGGGAATCGCCACACAGCCAGTACATAGCAGAGCCTCAGTTCAAAGCCAGGGATTTGTGACTTTGAAGACCAAGTTCTCATTCCCTGGGGAATACGCTGCTCTGGCTAAGGCCGGCCTGAGAGGAGAGTGTGTGTGTGTGTGTGTGTGTGTGTGTGTCCTTGTTTATGGACAGGGCAGTGACTCGGCTTCAACCTGAAAGGAGCATTCCCGGAAGGCCTCTAGGAGGAGGAGGAGATGTTTAGTGGCGTCTTAGGGAAAAGGTTTGACTGCCAGGCTAAGGAAGTTAGATTTTATCAAATTATTACTATGTTTTGGAGCAGAGGTGAGACATGATCAAGTGCTAACAATAGGCCGAGAGTATGTTTGTACAGGCTGGTGGAGAGAGCTGACCAGGCTCTGAGAGGGTCAGGCTTGGGGTAGGTGGAACCTCAGTGAGATAGGAAGCATTCAGAGAAAAAAAAAAGAGAAGCCTTCAGAAATGTTCTGTCTTGAGGGCTGGGGCGTAGTCTCTCACATTGTGAGGTCCCTAGTTCTTAGCAAAGAGCCTGTACTTTAGTGTTAGTCCATGCTTGTTGGATGAATGAATGTCGGAGCCCATGAAAGGACAAACAGTTGAGAAGCAAGATGTTACTGAGGACCTATCGGTTATGGCCAATAACAGGAATGGCCGATCACTGAGCTGCTAAGCAGGCCTCAACGTGCAGTTTGACTGAGCCCCGTCAGTCAGATTAGCTTCCTTCAGCTATTAGCTGTTTGGCTTCTGCGGGGCCCTCACTCCAAGTCTGCTGAAGAAGCAGGTAGACTGTATGGGGGAAAGCAGGAGAAAACATGGCCGATGAAGCCTTGAATGCCAGACAAAGAGTTGATCTCATTTCCTATAGCCAGGAGCAGCCACTGAGCAGTCAAGGAGCAGGAGGTACATAATAGGGGAAAGATTTACCAGTTACTCAGAGAATCATCGGGGCAATGCTGTAAGAAAGAGTTTTAGAAAGTGACTCCAATTTAAAATGTGAAGAAATACTCTAGAAGTTTGATTTCTGGACATCTATCCCCAGGAGATCACTGGAAAAGTGTGAGAAAACAAAGAACAAACAAAAAGCACTTTTTGGAAATCCCTGAAGTACTGTCTAGGACAGAGAGACCTGGAATGTGGCTCCCTCTGGCGGTACGATATAGAGGGCGCACCTGCTCCAGCGTCTCATCTCCCGGCTTTTCCTCTCCTGGTTCTCGCCCTGCCTCTCTCAGCCTCTGTGTGGGCCGCTGCCTGGGATCCTTCCCTCATCCATCCATGTGGCTCCGTAGTCCTTGTTTGCGCAGATACCCCCCTTTGCAATGAGCTCTTTCCTGACCACCCTAAACAAATTTTCCCTCACCCCCATTCACACCACACACTTCCTGCTCCATGAGCTCTGCTTTATTTACCTCCCAGTGCCTGTGACCACCTACCGCACTGTGCATTTCCTTGTGGTAGCTCCCCCTTGTCCCTGGGGATGCATTCCAAGCCCCTAGTAGATGACTGAAACTGTGCATAGTGCTGAACCTGTATGGGCTATGACTCTGACAAAGTTTAATTTATAAATTAGTCCCAGTAAGAGATTGACAACAATAACTTACCATCAATTTTAGTAACCTCTTCCTAGGATTGTTCTTCATTCCTTGTCAAGTTGAGAGCTTTCACCTTTTCACTTAAAGGAAGCATTTAATGGCATATACTAGCACCATTTTTCTTGGGCCTTGAGGCCATTATTAAGTTACATGAGGGTTGCTTGAGTACAAGCACCGTGATACCATGACAACAGATCTGATATCCAACACAGTTACTGAATTACTCTTGAGGGGATAATATATACAGGGTAGATACGCTGGACAGAGGGATAATTTGCATCCAGCAGCAGGGTTGCATGTGATTCCATCACGTCACTAAGAATGGTGTATAGTTTAAAATTTATGAATCATTTATTTCTGGAATCTTCCATTTAATATTTTCAGATTGCTGCTGATTGTAGGTAATTGAAACCACAAAAAGTAATACCTAAGATAAAAAGAAACTACTGTATGTGTTTATCATCTGTCTCACATCCTGCATCTACACACCCACTAGTATGTAAACTACACACTGCCAGTAATTGTTAATTTTCCCACAGGAGTATAACCCCATGCTAGAGCAATATCTGGCACATAGTAAATGCTCAATAAAGATCTGTTGGAATGAGTGAATAGATGTGTGATGGTGAGTGGATATATAGATGTGTGGGTTACACATGATGTTAGCCGAGCTCCAGGGAGCAGGCCAGGGCAGATTTGCATCTGGAAGGCCCCTTGGAGGCTGCAAGTTCCTGGCAGGCAGAAGATGGCCTAGTCTCTCAGGGTCCTCTGCTTGAGGACAGTAGGCTGAACTGCAAGGAACATTTTCCAATTGATCATTCCTTGGTACTCTGTGTGGTTATTTCCTGTTATAATTGAAACCTTTCTAAACATAGCTATGCACAATTAAAATGTCCCAGCACTTAGCTGCAGCTGTGTGGTTCTAGAAAAGATACCAGACCTTAAGTCAGAAATGATGGACTCATCGTGTTATCTACCCACGTCTGTCTCAGGCATGGCCCTCCACTTCTCTGAGCCTTAGTCTCCTTGTCTACAAGATGAGAATAATGATAATAGCAGCTATGTTGTAAGGTGTTGTGAAGATTCAGGAATTAACTGAGCTGATTAATCAATGATTTTTAAAAGACAAAAAGCACCGCATAAATTATTCCTACTCTAACTTCACATAAATGAAAGCACCCGTGGAAACGAGAGAAGATGATTATAGGAACAGAAGAATGGACATATCTCCTAGAATTAACTTTCCTAACTGTAGAACCCCTTCGCCCCACCCAGAGTCACCAGTGGCAGAGTGATGCTTCTTTGACCTCATTTTCTTTGTCTTCAGGGTCTGAGTCAAACAGAGATGTGCACTTCAGAATTTCCTGGGAGAGTAATGCCTCCGAAATGCGTATGTGTGTTTAAAAGAAAGAAATCATTATTCACTGTATCAAAATCTACTTGAGCTCTTCTACTAAAAATTTGATGAGTGCTCTTTGTAGTAAAAATAAATGTTGTGAATCTACCCATGCTTTCCTCCACCCCGGGTGCTTCTTTCTTCTGGGCCTGGTGAGAAAGGGGAGAGGTGGAAATGGGGAGAAGGATTTCCCTTGTGTGGTAAAGTTTCTAATACCCAGCACAGCATAGGTGCTCAGCAAAGGTTTGTTGAATGGATTTTGAATGACAAACTTTCTGAATATTTTTAATGATCATAAATGTTGTTACTTTAGGTAAGTTTTAATATTTTTGTATTTACTCTTATATTCTTTTTTTTTTTCTTTCCTTCTGAGCAGACGCCATTGGACCAACCCAGGTGAACGTTATTTCATTGTTTTTCTGAGTGAGGAGAGTATGGGCAAGGTAGAGAAAAGCTGAGGAAGATTTTCCTGTTAATTTATTCTTATTTTTGTATTTGCTTATTTGCTTTCTGACTCTTCCCCATATTTCCCTTAATATGTTCCCATCCTTGGATTCCTAATCCTTCATCCCAGGATTCTAAACACAACACTACCCGTGTTTGAGAGGGGACACTTCAGTGTTGTGGGGGACTGTCCTGCACACTGTGACAGCAGCAGTAACCCTGCCACTACCCCTAAATACCAGAAACAACCTCCCCACCCCCACCACACCCCAGTTGTGACAACAGTGTCCCA
>RJWT010025038.1:0-16245 GCA_004365215.1 Cuniculus paca | reverse complement strand
AACTTGCAGCAGTCCTCCTGCCTCAGCCTCCCAAGTGCTGGGATTATAGGCATGTGGCACCATGCCTGGCTCAGAATCATTTTTTAGAATTACAGTTTTTCTTTTTTTAAGACAGAGTCTCACTATGTAGCGCAAGCTGGCCTCAAACTCAGAGATTCTCTTACCTCAGCCTCTCATGTACTGCATTACAGGCATGTGCCACCATATCCAGCTGCACTTTTTAGAATTAATTATATATGTATGTATTACATTATAAATATATATGTAATATATATATATATATATATATATATATATATATACACTCAAAAGAACAACAGAGAGGGAGAATACAGGTATGCAGTTATTTCCAGCTACAGAATTCAAGGCTTGGCTCAGAAGTTGCTTCTGTTGCTGCAGTTGCTTCCAGACTCTCAAGCTGTTCAATGAAGGGAGTACCGCTTAGTCACCCAAATTTCAATTTCCTTTCTCATAATAGAAGGATAGTAATATATGACTTATAGTGTTATTACTAAATTTGATACGATAACATATATATAGTTTCTGGTATGTATACACATATATGCTTACATACAAGCCTTAATTAAACCAGGAAGGGTATTTGTAATGGAGGGAGGGTTTATACAAAACCTTGTAACAGATATCAGTATTAATGACTAGCATTAGATATAGTCTATGGAGTGAAAAGGAGACAGTATTTATATCATCTTTTCCAAGGTTGTTACCCAAGTTTATTTTATTTTATTTTATTTTATTTTATTTTATTTTTTGGATACCAAGAATTGAACTCAGGACCTCATGCTTGCCAGGCAGGCACTGAGCCACTGAGCTACATCCTTGGCCCCCATTACCCAAGTTTAATCCTTCATTTTTTGCCACAAAAGTATGGCAGCTGGAGAAGCAGGATCACTGACATTGGTAGGTAGACTTTGGGTAGAAAATGATCTGGGTTCAAATTCTTTAAAATGGGGTTAATGTCATACTTATGTTCAAGGGTGGCTATTAAAAGACTGACATAAATCAATGAATGTAAAAGGCTTAGCACAGAGTCTGATGCACTGCATGGTCTCTATTCATATTTGAAATGTGACAATAAGTGACATAATAATAGGTACATTAACATGAAAATATCTGAATTGAAAATTAAACACCATTGAAAAGAGTGGATGTAATTGAATACGTATTGGTCCAGTGTTATAATTTATTATTTGGAAGATGCGACTCTGCATTACATTGTTGGTAGTTTCTCAGGTCACAGGAGCACATAGAAATGTATGGACAAAAATTTGGTTAACATACGGATTGACTGTATGATGATATGATATCGGTCCACTCCTTAGGTTAAGTGTAGCCATCTCGAAGAGTCAAGCTGTAGCTATTATGGAATGCTAATTGCTTTAGTCTCTTTGAGAGATACACATAAGAAAAAAAATTGTTTTAAGAGAATACCACCATTCTCCTTAAAATGTCAACAACATAGTTTTTCCAGAAGGAGTACTCTTAGTAACCAGATGACCATCGGTGAAAGATATGTGTATGTATTTATGTGTGTGAGTGTACACATGGCCATATTTGCTACAACAGTAGCAGTTCCTCTCAAGAGGAACTACAAAATAAACCATGATCAGTGACAGATTTTAGAAACTAGAAAGAATATTTTGAATGTCTACTGGTGACTTACATTCCATAATTCTTTGCGTTTGAGAATTTAGCATTGGAATGTTGAGCATTGCCTTGCCTTGCCTACCCACATCAGCTCATTTGCTCTGTATCTGTATGCATTTTCCCTCTCTTTCCTCACACTTCAGAATAGGTCCCTTTTCTCCCTGAAAGTGTGCCATACATCTACAACCAGGTCTTCTGGTCCCTCATCAGACCCAGGAAACTTTGTCTATATTATTTCCTCTTTCATGTGTATTTTAAACCTCTCTTGATTTTCTAACTCTTGTTACAACTTGTACACATGTGCAAGCGAACATTTTATGTACACTTTTTAAAAAAAACCTTCTGCTTCCTTTTTTATCTGCCTCCTGTCAGTGGCCTTTCGTTCCCTACCAAATTTATTCAAAAGTTGTAAGTGTTCATCTTTATGCTCTTAACTCTCATTTACCTTTTTAGAAATTTAATTTTTAAATCCAGATGTGAAATTTGATTTAAAAATTTCATTTCAAGGGTCAAAATGTTTTCCAAGGCTCGTTATAAAAACTAGCAGTCTCCAAAACTTTGCCTCTTTTGCAGCCCATAGATGATACACTTTAATTTTCTGTCTTTGTATAGTTCTTATTGTTACATAGTTCACTACTCCTTTGTTTTTTCAGTTTAGGCAATATCTGTTGACAACTTCTATGAAATACAGGGTTTAGTCTCTTAGTAGTACACCTATTTACACTTATATTCCCCAGAACTTTATTCTAAGATAATTATCTATTGATTTTGATATCACATAACTATGACTTTTAAATGCATTCGTCGGTGAATCACATACTGATATTTTCTTTCTGCCATATCTCTTTGCATCCCATAGAATGCACAATTTTTTTTTCTCTCATCTACTTAGTTTTCCTATATACTGACTGAATCCCTCCTGGTTGTCTAAATCTGTTCTCATTCTGTTCAAAAACTTCAGGGATCATACCAGTTTCATCTTTTATAAGCATCTTTCCTTGAGCCTTCTGACCTGTGGTAGGACAGATTGGTTGCTATCCATACTTGGTGCATACCTGTCATCCCGAGATCTCTGTTCATGATTGAAGATTTACTCTGCTTCACTCTTGAATCCATGGATTCTCTGTTTGCACAGCCTCATTTTGGTAGAGTACGCCTTTCAGTAATTTCCAGTGAAAAGCTGCATAGGTGTGTATGTGCATGTAAATAATTTGGCTCCTTGAATGCTTGTCATTATTAGATGCCTCTACAACAGCACATGAATCTCTCATCACACTAAAATAGCATTGCACTAAATATAGAATTTTGAGTTGGAAATCACTTTTCTTCACTATTCTGAAGCCATTTTGCTGTTATTACAGTGTTGTTAAGAAATTTGGGTCAGAAAAGTGAGAGGAGTACTCTGGTTCATGTCCCCACAATGTAGCCATGTGCAGACAAATAACAATGTGGCAGTGTATGGACAAAAGTGCCTTTGTGGAATTCTGGAATCCAAGTGGAGGGTTGCAAAAACCCCAGTGAAATCCAAGACTAAGGAGAGTCATTTTGAGAGGGCAGACCTATGCCCTGGTTGCAGCTCAGTGCAGATCAAAAGCAGCCCCATCTTTTATGTCTGTACTCCTGCTACACCTAGCCATAGTCCTGAGTTCAGCCCCATCTACCGAGAGACCCGAAAAGAGTCATGCCCATTTGAGTCACTGATAAGTCCTTAAAATTTTCTATATATATAGAAAATTAATATATATATATATTAATGTCATCTTCAGAAACAATTTTATTTTTTCTTTTCAAATTTGGATGATTTTTATTTATTTCTTTTGTATCTGTTTGCTCTGGATGCTATTTAAGGAGATGTGAAAGTAGACATCCTTGTGTTGTACTACAATTTAGAGGAAAGTTGATAGCTTTTCTGCATTTTTTTATGTTGCTAGGTTTTCATATATGACTTAATGTTCAGGTAATTTAATTTCAATCTATATTTTATTGATAGTTTTGATTATGAACAGATGTTCTACATTATAAACTATTTTCTGCATGGAGATGATCA
Organism: Cuniculus paca; assembly: GCA_004365215.1. Classification (NCBI taxonomy): domain Eukaryota; kingdom Metazoa; phylum Chordata; class Mammalia; order Rodentia; family Cuniculidae; genus Cuniculus; species Cuniculus paca. Next base: position 12,533 of record RJWT010025038.1, on the reverse strand, counting down.
TATGGATTTTTTTTTTCATTTTTTTTCACGTGTCATATCACAGTGGTTAATTTGCATATTTTGAACCATATTTGCATCCCAGGGAAAATCCCATGTAGTTATGCTGTATATTCTTTTTTAGTGTGTTGTTGAATTCATTTACTTAATATTTTCTTGGGGATATTTGCACCTGTATTCAGGAATATTGGCCTATATATTTCTTGTGTTGTCTTTGTCTGGCCTTGGTATCAAGGTAATGTTGTCCTTAAAATGGAATTTGGGGCAGACCATGTGGGGCCCAGGAAGGGAAAGAAAAGTCAGATAGCAACTCCTGAGAATCAGCCATGCTCAGACTGGGAGGAGTTGATTAACGAGCCAACTAGCCAGCCTTTCTGGTAAGCCCTGCAGTCCATGTGGGGCCCAGGAAGCAAAAAGCCATCGCCTCCTGTGAGCCTACTGGGATGCAGGCTGAGAATCACCCAACCCCCTCACCCCTTAAACCACCAGCTGGTTTGGAGGTCAGCCTGAGCTGATAGCAACTGAGGTACAAAAACCAGCTGAATGATTGTATTATTTGGTTGAATTTACAGGCATGGGGCCAGCAGTCTAAGCATCTATAGGGAGGAAAACAGTATGCAATATGGCAAATGTGGGGGATTTTTTCTGTCTTGTTTTTGAAGTCTAATATTGTTCTCACTCTTTTGTTTTCTTATTAATTTTTTTTGCTTTACTCAATATTCTGTTTTGATTGGCTTTATTCTGTTTTGTTTTGGCCTGATTTTGCTATATCTGATGGAATAGACAACTACTGTGGAGATAACAAGATATACTATAGAAGCCATTGTTGTTTTCCTATTACCTTGTTTTGATATTCTGTACCAATTTCACTGCTGTGTTTTGATTGGATTTATTCTGTTTTGTTTTGTTGGGTTTTCTATCTTTAAAATAAAATAAAAATTTTTTTTAAAAAAAATGGAATTTGGAAAGGCTCTGTTACGGTTGATACACTGTGTCAACTTGAGAAGTTTAGAAGTTTAACTGAGAGGCTCAACAGGGAGCCAGGGTTCTTACTTTGTAAATATCCTCATCCTGTGCAAAAGGAGGGCAAGGAGATTTTATGAGTGCTATACCCTCCCTAAGGAGCGGGTGATCTGTGTACAACATAAGGGAGGAGAAGGGGTTTGTTTGTTTGTTTGTTTTGCTCTGCCTGATGCCTTGAAGTGTTGCCCCAGTGCCATGCCACCCTGCCTTGGAGCCAGCTGATTATGGACTGAAATCTCTAGAAACTGTGAGCTAAATAAACCTTTCCTTGATTCACATTGGGTGTCAGGTGTTTTGTCCCAGCAATGAGAGAAAAGTAACCAAGGCATGCTCTTATTTTATTTTGGAAGAATTTAAGAAGTGGAATTATTTCTTCTGTGGATATTTAGCAGGATTCACATGAGAATTTATCTGATTTTAGGCTTTATTTTTTTGGGATATTTTTGATTAGTGATTCAATCTCCTTGACAAGGATGCTAAAAATACACAGTAGAGAAAGGATAGTCTCTTCAATAATTAGTGTTTGAAAAACTGTATATTCACATGGAAAAGAGTGAAAGTGACCCTTTTACCATGTACAAAAACCAACTCAAAATAAATTAAAGATTTAAATGTAGGACACAAAACTGTAAAGTTCCTAGAAGAAAACATAAAGGAAAAGCTTATTGATATTGGATTAGGAAATGACTGTGTGTGTGTAAGTTACAAGGAAAAAAGGTAAAATAGACAAAAAAAGAATTACATCAAAATAAAAAGCTTCTGCACATAAAAGAAAACAATCAATAGAGTGAAAGGCAACCTATGAAATAATATTTGGAAATTGTATACCTATGGAATAATTAATGTTTAAAATATATAATGAAGTCAACTCAATAGCAAGAAATAACAAAATCTCAAAGGAAAAGTCATTTCTTCAGTGAAGATGTACAAATGGCTAACCGAAAAAGTGTTATATGAAAAGGTGTTCAATATCACTAATCATGATGGAAGTGTTAATGGACACCACAATGAGATACCATTTCATGCCTGTTAAAATGGTTATTATCAAAAAGACAAAGATTGATATTGATATTGGTGAGGGTATTGGGAAAAGGAAACCTTTTTTTTTTTTTTTTTTTTTTTTTGGTGCTGGGAGTCGAATTCAGGACCTTGCACTTGCCAGGCAGGCACTGTGCCACTGAGTCATTTTCCTGGCCATTGAGAAAAGGAAACTTTTATAATGTTGTTGATAATGTAAGTCGATATAGCCAGTATTTTAACAGTAGTTAGGAGGTTCTTCAAAAAATTAAAAACAGGAAAACTGTGAAATAGTGACCTCTTTTCTGGGTAAATATCCAAAGGAAATGAAATCACATGTTAAGTGTCCACTGTCAGATGAACGAATAAAGAAAATATGATATATATAATTTTAAAGACTATGTAAATGTTATTAATATACATTGGCTTCACGGTTCTATAACTTCTAAAGAAAAAAAGATTGTTTTGGCTTACGATTCTGGAGGTTCCTGCCCAAGATTTAGCAGCCCTATACTTGGAGCCTCTGGGGAGGGCATCATATCATGGTGGGAATATGTGGGAAAGCAAACTGCTTACATTATGAACCTGCAAGAAGAAGGGAGAAATGAGAAGGGGCCAGTGTCCCATAATCCCCTTTAAGAAATACCCCAATGACCTTAGGACCTCCATCTAGGTCCCCATCTCCTAAAGGATCATTACCTCCCAAGAGTGCCACCCTGAGGATCAAGCATGGAGTTTTGGGGAACCTGACCTTTATTCAAACCACTGTAAAGTAATATTTTTAAGCCTTTAAAAAGAATGAAATCTTGTAACTTGAGACATCATGGATGAACCAGGAGGACATGATGCTAGTCAAATAAGGCAGACATGGAAAGATAAATACTACATGGTCTAACCTTACATGTAGAATCCAGAAAAATTGAACTCATAAAATAGCAAGTAGAATGGTAGTAGTCTGGGGGTGGAGCAGTGGGTGGGTAAAAGAGGAGAATGTAGTCAAAGAGTACAGATTCATTCATGTGGGACATAAAAATTTTAGAGATCTATTCAGCATAGTAACTATAGTTAATAATACTGTATGCTTGAAATTCAATGAGTTGATCTTAAGTGTTCTCAAAACATACCAAAGTATAACTATATGAATTGATGTGTGATATTATACATATATCATTTTTAATGGTTATATATCATACATATATCTTTTTTAATGCACACATATATATATATCTTTTTTAATGGTAGCAAAATTTTACTAAAGGTAGGGAAAAGAAACAGGCTCTACAGAACAAGTTTGGGTAAAGTAAAAGTAGGAAAATAAGTATACCCACAGCAGATAGCAGACCATCCATACGCAGCGGCCATTTATCGTATTTTTGATATAAAAACATTCAATTTTTGTCAATATATTTTGGATAATCTGGGTAAAAGTTCAAAGCCCTCTAATTTCTTTTCTTTATGTGACTTAAATTTTATTGTTTTTTTTTCCCTAGTTGTTTTTCAGTGTCACATATTGTTCAACTTTTTTGAAACTTCTCAGAATGTGCCTTGGTATGTGTGTATTTTTATTAATGGATGCTTTCAATATAGGAAATGTTCTTGAATTTGTTATTTAATGACTTTCTTCTTTATCTTTATTCATTTTTTATGACTTGTCTATTATTTTACTATTGGAATTTGATTCTCTAAATTTTCTCTTTATTATTTTCTCTTTGTCTTTTGCTCTATCTCTTTATTGGACAGTTCCTCAATATCTTTAAATCCTTTTCTTAAATTTTTCATTTCTACTATAAATTTCCAGATTTCCATAAATTAGTGAAACTTCACTGCAAGAAAAGGGAGGCTATCTTGGAGCCTGAGTGGTTTTTATGTAAGCATCCAAATATTCTTTTCAAGTTTTCTTTTAGTCAAATTTCCAGTGGCATCAGCACCAAATGCTTCTACTTCTGGTATATTTGATCTGTGGTGCCACTTGTTACCTGAGGTTAACCTTACCCAGTTATTCCTACTCACTTTTAAGTAATCTTTTCACTCGTATTTCCATACTACTGAAACAACTCTAGCAAGAAAACTAAGAACTCAGAACTCAGGACTCAGGAGATAATTCTTGAAAAATGCTCTCCATAGAATTTTTGACTTACTTATTCTCAAATCTCCTACTTCTTTCCTTCTTGGTCCCCTCAGGGGTCTTCTCTCTCAATTCACCTTTATTGTTCTTTTCTCATTTCTCTTCTGACTTTTTTGCATATCCAGATAATTGTATCTTTTTTCATGATCTCAACTACCTCCTTGCAATGGAAAACTATGAATCTTCATAGGTCTTTATCATATTTTTGCCTGTTCTACTCCCATAACTTCTTAATGATTAATCTAGTTTCTATTCCATCATTCATACTGCTACCGATAGAATAGATCATAGCTCTTTATAAAAAGCAAAACAGATCCAGGCTTTTCCCACCTTTAAACTCTCATAGTTCTCCATTCATCACAGTATGTAAAATTTTAAATTTGACCTAAGAGGTGATCCGAGATTGGCACAGATCTTGGTATATTTGCTCACAGAGTTCTCTTTTCTTTTCGGAAACCTCTTCTCTGAGACAGGAATGCATACAAGTTACCTTTCACAGTTCAGCCCAGCTGTTTCCTCTGCTTTGTATTTCCATCCGTCTCCCTACCAAAGTAGTATTAAGTCCTCTGCCTTTTGATGGGAGGGCTGTCTATATAGCATAGGGTTGGGAGCGTAGGCTCCAGAACTGCATGTAAGTAGAAATACCTTCCTTCTTTCCTTCCTTCGCTCCTTGCTTTCTTCATCTTTTCATTTTTTGAGATGAGAGTCTAAATATGTTGCCCAGATTGGCCTTAAATACTCAGCCTAGTGAGTAGTTGGGATTATAGGTTTGTCCCACAGAACCTGGCTTCTTAGGACATTTCCTTAATTTCTTTGTGCCTCAGTTTCCTTATCTAAAATGGGTTTAGTGACTGTACCTACCACGTGGTTTGAAGTTTACAGGAGAAATCACGTAAAGAGCATTTAGAACAATTACAGGCATGGAAACACTTTCTGAAAGTTACTCATTATTTCTGAGTCCATTGTGTTCTATGTAAACTTTTATTGTAAACTCTCTGACACTTTTATCTTTATTTGAACTTAGGTTTCTTCCTATGCTATTTTGTGCTTTTTGAGGATAGGGACTATCCATGATTCACTACTGGACCTAGCCTGGGCATACAGGATTATTTCAATATATATTTATGGGTGGATTAGATTGCGAGTGACAGGCAGAGTACATGAATAGTTTTGTTGAGAAAAAATTGTGCTTTAGTGAAAACCCCTGCATTATTAGAGAAATTCCTTGTGGATTGTCTGATTTTGATTTTATGAGAGTTCTGGTCTATCACTGATTTTGAGCAATTTTACAACTTTGTATATTATAGATAACTGATAGGAATGAGTAATAATTATTATTGTGGACATGTAAATAGATTCAACTCAATAGAGATTCAACTGACTTCTCTCTGGCTGTGGCAAGGGAGAAGAGTTTCACCTCCATTTGCACCTTTACTTCTTGACCTACAAGGTATCTTTGAATTCTCTTTGCATCCTTTTATAACTTCTTTCCAATTTCTTCATTGATGATAAGTTGATTAAAGTCTCTAATACATGTTCACTTTGTATCTGAGAGAGTGATGACATTACCTCTATTTAAAAAATTTTTACATTTAACATTGTCCAAAATTCATGTAATTTTAACCTTGGACAGTTAAAAATATTTTGTAAGGCAGTATGAAAAAGACTCACTTTAGAAATGATCTGAAACCGTTTTTACTATGAGACCTTAAGATTATCATTCAAGATTAGTAAAACACATTAATCATTCAAGGTCAAGTTTGGGACCTTTTGTCTAATGGGAGGCCTGACTTCTGGGTGTCTGTGCTAAAACTTGCACAATTCTTCTAACAACTGATCTCCTCCCATGAGACAGAGAACAAAGACATATATATTTTTTAAGTATGTAGAGAATCATATGGGGCCCTTATGGGGCTCTGGGCATATGGAATCAGAGATGTAAGAATCGTCTTGAGGATTACAGAGGGGAAGATTTGGCAGAATAATAAAGGAAGGAATGTTACATCTTGAATACCCATTCAATCTTTATCAAATTGTAAATATTACAAAGATCATTTAACCATAAAATGTCTACCTTAACTGAATTCACTACCTTCTGGAATATGACAAAGTATAAACTATCAAAATTTCTAAAGGGAAGAGATCACACAGAAAAGTCTAATTTAGATTAAATGAATAAATTAATCATCTAAATTAGCTGCAGAACTCACTTATAGCAAACTTTATCAATATATACATGTTTATAAAGGTCAGCTTACAAAGCAGGTAAGATGACATTTGCCTTGCTTTAATGAGAAAACTCAAGTCCTTTGTAATCAACACATTATTTGCATGCAAATTGTACAGTTAAAGCTCTTAGAAACAAAAGGCTTCCTAAATTAAATCAAACATCCTGGTTCCTTACATTTTGGTTTTTCGCTTGCTTCACAGAGCAAATGTGAAATTTCTAATTATCAACATGAGTTAATAAGGTTTTAAAATTATTAAGAAATTCAGATGAGAGATTAATCAAGAAAGAAGAAGAAAAAGTAGCTGAGTTTCTTATGACTTTTTTCTGTTTAGTAGAATAGCCTATATACTTCCTTCTTCTTTTAAAAATGCAACTGCTGGTCATTGTTTCAGTGTTTACTAGAGTTTAGAAGGTTGTTCAGTGATCCTATGGTTTTATAGTCTGGCTACAACATATATGAGGTTGACAGCCAGAGCAATAGCAAGAACAATCACTTGCTAACCATTTACAAAGTGTTGGTCCTGTACCAAATACTATATATGTAAACTTTCATAAAAGTACACATTTGTGGATAAGGTGAAATACCTTTATTCTCCCTGGTTAATTATTTTCTCCACAATCTTTATAAAGCTGGCTCCTTATTTTTTATAACAAGTAAAATACTATCTTCTGACCATGCCATCACAGTAGGTTCTCACAACCAATAACTTTCTTGATATTTTGTACTTTTCCTTCATAACACTTATCACAATTGATTGGCATCTACCAAAATTGATTTGTTGGTTTATTTGGTTTTCGTTTACCTGTTGTAAAATGTACAAAGGCTGAGATTACATTTGCTCTTGTAACTATTGTATAACCAGCATGTGATACGTGCTTAAAAAATATTTGTTGAATAGAGAAAAGAAGAACATTCTCTGAGTTGGTAAAAAGCACATTCTTATTTTTCAAACCCAGAATTCTGTGAGCACAAAGCATGTGGTTTTGCCAAGAGCCCTTCCATTGCTCTCCTCTGGGTAGCTCATTGTTTCCTCTGTTTTGTTCCTTTCCTCACAAGTCTCTCTGATGAAGCTCAGTTGTCTTCCCTGTAAGCGGAGCTGCCTTGTGTGTTGCCGTTTCAGGAAGAAAGCTGTGAACTGTTCATTTTTTAAAAACATTATGTTATTCTGATCTCAGTGGACACAGTTTGCATCCTGCTGCCCATTAGTTTAATGAGAACCTTTCCTCCTCTTGGGAGGGCTAGATTGTGCAAGGTAACTTCATGACCAGTGACGCTAACATGAAAGCATTCAAAGGATGTCAAACAGTTAGGAAACGGATTTCAGTTGAGATAAAAGAGATAAAAAAGAGGGATGCTGACAAGCTAGAATGCAGTCTTTGGTCTTGCAATGCTACTTTCACATTAGGTTACAATATAACAGCAGACTGAATAAGAGGAAGCACTGGATTTTGTGTCAAAATACGTAGAAAGTCTAAAAACATCTCTAATCATGGTAATAGTGAAAAAAGTTGATTAGTTGTTTTGTTAAAAGATTATTGTGTTTTAAGATTATATTCTTATTTCTCCAAAATTCCTAAGAAAATACAAAATCACAGTATTTTTTCTTTCATGCACTAAAAATTTGCTAGATGTAGTTCTTGGAATAAAAGACATAAAGCTGAAGAAATAAAGAGCCTGTTGATTGCATGCTAGAAGAGAGAATACACAAATAGTCAATTAACTGCAAAAGAGAGTGCTTAAGTTGAATTATGGTGTTATGGTGTTATAGTGGAAGGCTTGGTTGCCAGCTCGTGGTGCTATTAAGAGGTGGTGGAATATTTAGGCAGTAGCTCATGAAACCTGGTAGAAGACAGTTGGGTTATTGAGAATATGTCTTTGAAGAGTTTATGAGGGATCCCAACCCCTTCCTCTCTGTTTCCTTGCTCTTGTGAGGTGAGCAGCTTTTCCTCTGCTATGTACCTCCTACCGTGGTGTTTTAGCTCATCACAAGTCTGAAAGCAGCATAGCCAGTCGACCATGGACTGAAACCTTTGAAACTGTGAACCAAAATGAACTTTTCCACCTTTTAAGTGATTATCTCAGGTACCTGACCCAGCAATGGAAAGCTGACTAACAGTGGGAAAAGTGTTGTTGAAGTTCAGGAGAAGGAAGAGATTCACTGAAAAAATATCTCATGTGGAGTTATCATTTGATTTAATGCTTGAACAAACATCTGATTATATCAATTAAAGTATTGATATGGGAGAGCACTTGAGACAGGGAGAATGGAATGAATATAAACACAGAGCTGGTCGAATAGGAAAAAGACAGAAAGGCCATAAAGTTTGTATAGATGATATATATTGGGAAGTTTTAGGTACAGAGATTAGAAAGAGTCATTGGGTGACTGATATTAAGCAGCCTTGTTCCCCCTCTAAGGAGTTTATCATTTGTTTGGGTAATGGAAAATTATTACCAATGTTTCAAAACATGGGCTTCTAAAATACGGAATATTTTCTTTGGCAGCTCGTTATGAACTAGAGAGATGAAAGATTATTTTGGGAGGAAATTCTGTATATTTTCCCATGTCTGCACATCTATTGAGCATAGGCATTGATGATTTTTGTTTCAGACAACCTTTTCAAGAATGTACAGCACACAGCCTAGGAAGACAGAGATCCTGTTTCCCTGTGACTGAGGAGAAGGAGTCTCTTTAAAAAATTGGCTTTTCTTAAACTTAGAGTCCCTCAGTTGTATTATAAATTTGCTATTTATTTAACTTTTATCTGGGCTGGTGGGCATCTCTCCCTTGGGGTATGAGGAATGAAGAGAACTCATGCAAATACAAAACTCACAGAGCTAGTTGTGCATGATTTATATAGAACTTTGCGTCTGACCCAGGAATTCCATGTGTCTTGATGGAAACTAGTAAACTGTGGCAGGCTAACTTCTCAGTTTGTAAGTATGGTAAAATCGTAGAGCCTCCACGGTTCTGAAATCTTAAAGGCCTAGGAAACAGTTTTGCTCCAGTCAATAGCACATGCCTGTAATCCCAGCACGGAGGAGGCTGAGGAGGGAAGATGGCAAAGAAGTGGAGGCCAGTGTGGACTACACAGTGAGTGCAAGGCCAGCCTAAACTACATCGGGAGACCCTGTCTCAAAACCAAAAAGAAACAAAAAATAAAACAGCAACAACCAAGTAAACCTGAACAAAACAAATACGCCACAGTTAGGGGACAGCGTTTGATTCAATGGGCTGGAGGCTAAAATTACTACAAAAATAGCAAAATGTGTCTGTAAACTGGGAAAAACAGTTGGCCAAGAATAGTGAATTTTAAGTTTCATTTTACATTTTCATGAGACTGTTTGTTGTGGCTCAGAAAATGTTTCCCCAAAATATGTCACTTTGAGCTTTAAGTGGAGAGCACCTGCACCTGCCGAAGGAACACAGGGAAGACGGCAGACGTGGTAAATGTGTGAATGCTGGTGCTGTCTGCCTCTTGAGTTCTTGTCCTGCTCTGGCCTCAGACTTGATCTTCCATGACGATGCAGCTGCACAGGAACAATGCAAGGGCATTTAAATCCTAAAAGTTCCAATGTTAGCAAATGCAGGGAAGAACTAGGCTACCTCAAGATCTTTCTACTGGTGCTTAATTTTCTGCCAAATAGGTCCACATTGACCAAATGGTAGCTTTTTCTGATCAGTAACATTCTAGAGATCTTGGCCCAGTGACTATCTTACACAGCAGCAGCCCTTCTTTCCAGCCTTCCTGGCTCAAGTCAAATGCTGCTACTTTGATTGCGAGGAGCAGCTTCCCAGTCAGCCTACATGCACCATCCTTTGGGCTTCCGCTTTCTGTTTCTTCTGCCCTAGTGTCTGGGCCTGAATTCCGTGCAGAAGAGGAGTGCCTGCCTGCCAAGGACATCTAGACCAAAGACTACCTCAAGCACATGTGTTCCTTGAGCAATATCTGATGAAGAGCAATTACAAATGGCTGCACCATTTCACATTCCTACCATCAGTGAATAAGCATTCTTGTTCCTCAAGAAGGGCAACATCTCAGATGAGAGCTACACTTTGTGCATCTACTGTTTGTTGAACTCTATCCTGGATCAGATTGTTGGGGGCACTACGAAGACCTATGAGAAAATCCCTTTCGCTGAGGCCTCCTGTATCTTCTTTTCAACACAGCCAAAAGGATGACAGACTATACCAAAAAGCAAGGTTGGGTCTTGGGTCCCAGCAGCTACTTTGGTTTGGTCACACAGAAGTAAGAGGATGCAAACAGGTTGTTAAGTGTGACTGGAAGCTGGAAGTGATCCTTCCAGCAGGATGAAGGCTATTGAAAGCAGTTACAGTTCAAGGTTTCCTCTAATAAAGGAGGAATAACATTAAAAAAATCATTTACTAACCCCACAAAACTGCATTCATTTCTCCCCATGGAGAAGATTTTTAAGCCTTCATTATCTGGCTTTCCTTTGAGTTTCATATTTTGTATGGGTCTCATGCCCATGTGCACATGAAGTAAACTGGCATGCTTTTTTATCCTGTTGATCTATTGTCACTTTATTTTAGCACATTCGAACCTCTAGAAATGGAGACAAAGTTCTCTTGACACACATATATGAACAAGAACAGGTCTCCAAAATATGCAAAGAGCACTTAGGACAGCAATAAACAAAACCATCAAACCGCCTAGTTCAAAACTTGGCAAAAGACCTAAAAGAACCTCACAAAAGAAAATATACAGATGGCAAATAATCATATAAAAAGATATTCCTGTCATATGTCATCAGAGAATTGCAACTAAAAGCAACAATGAGCTCTCACTGGGTATGTATTAGAAAAGGCTAAAATCTAAAACTTCGATAACACTAAATAAAGAACAACAAAAACCCTTATTCACTGATGGTAGGAATGGTGCAGCCACTCTGGCAGACAGTTTGACAGTTTCTTACAAAATAAACCATGCTTGAGCTGGCCGTGATGGCTCATGCCTGTAATCCCAGAACTCAGGAGGCTGAGGCAGGAGGCTCATTGCAAGTTCGAGACCAGCCTGGGCTACTTGCATTCCTTGGTATTTGTTAAAATGACTTAAAAACTGTCTGTACCAACATCTTAGCACGAATTTTTATAGCTGCTTTATTCATATTTACTGTACAACCATTATGGCCTTAAATGGGTGAACTGATAAACTTGTATATCCATACAATGAAATATTATTTTAAAAAATGAACTATTGAAGCCATAAAGACATGGAAGAAACTTAAATGCATATCACTAAGTGAAAGCAGTCAATCTAGAGAGTACATATGCTTTAATTTCAACTGACTGCATTTGGGGAAAACAAAACTATTGAGACATATAAAAATCAGTGGTTGCTGGGGGGCAAAAGGGAGAAAAGGATGCAGATGGTAGAGTACAGGGAAGTTTTAGTGAAACTACTCTGTATAATACTGTAATGGTGACTACAAGTTATCAGACATTTGTCAATATCCTTAAAATGTACAACACAAAGAGCAAACTCTAGAATAAACTGTGGACCTTATAATAGTGATGTCTCAATATTGGTTCATTAATCATACTAACTTCCATATTAATGCAAGATGCTGATTGATAATGTGTAAAAATTCGAGGGTTAGCGTATGGGCCATGTGGGAATTCTCTAATTTCTGCTCAATTTTTTTGTAAACCTACCACTGCTCTAGAAATTGTCTAGTATTGAAAAAAAGAAAAGACAAAGAATGATGGTTTGTTGCTTAGAGAAACAAATTGATTTAATTTTATATAGTCTTGAGTTAGAAGTGCTGAGAGATATAAAGAAATTACTATGACATATAAATACATTAAACATGGAGAAAAAGCAATCCACTAAGAAAGCCAAAAAAAAAAAACAACAAAAAAAATTCCAGGTATACAGCACTGAAACTGAGAATAATAACAGAACCTTGTGGGAAACTCAGGACTATCCACTTTAAAAATATTGCTTACTTCTAGTTTATACACCATATGAAGAAATTAATATATAGAAGAGGCTTCCACCCCAGGTACCCTTCTGAAGTACCGGTTTTCTTGCCTCCCCATTACCAGTAGCTCTAGTTGCAGCAGAATCCATGCATTTTTTTTTCCTGGAGAATAGTCTAACATGTGCCAAATTGGT
>RJWT010025037.1:0-16260 GCA_004365215.1 Cuniculus paca | reverse complement strand
CTTTGCACAGGATGAGGATATTTACAAAGAAAGAACCCTGGCTCCCTGCTAAGTCTCTCAGTTAAACTTCTAAACTGCTCAAGTTGACACAATGTATTAACCATAAGAGGTTGTTTCCAAGATTTAGTTATTACAAACTGTGCTCCTCTAAACATGGGTGCATATATACTGCTGTGGTATGATGCTTTTAATTCTTTTGAAAGATACCCAGAGGGGAATGGCTGGGTCAAATGGAACCTCTAGTCCTAGGTTTTTGAGGAATCTCCATACTGATTTCCACAGTGGTTACCAGTCTACACTCCCACCAACAGTGGAGAAGGGTTTCTTTTTCCTCATACCCCCTCCAGCATTTGTTATGGGTTGAATTCTTGATGATAGTCATTCTTCCTGGGGTGAGTTGGAATCTCAGTGTTGTTTTAATTTGCATTTCTCAGATGACCAATGTTGAACATTTTTCATATATTTATTTGCCATTTGTATTTCTTCATCTAAGTACATATTCATGGCAGCTGGATTTGGTCTTTGAATTTGGGGGGCTCAATTTTTTTCAATTCTTTATATGTTCTAGATATTAAGTCCTCTGAGGGACAACTGGATAAAATTTTTTCCCACTCTGTGGGTTGTCTTTTCACTCTGCTGATTTCTTTTGATGTGCAAAAGGCTTTTAATAAGATGGGATTCCCGTTGTTGATTCTTTGAAGTATTTCCTGTGTGGTCTGGGTTTTGCTCATGAAGTCTCTTGCTATACCTATGTCTTCTGTATTTCTATCTACTTTCTCTTCCAGTAGATTTAGTGTTCTTGTTTTAATATTTAGATCTTTGACCCATTTTGGTTTTAGTTTAGAGCCTGATGATAGACATGTTGATAGACATTTGGTTATGGGTCTATTTTTGCAATTATGTGCACCCATGTTTAGAGCAGCACAGTTTGTAACAAATATGTGTCTTTGGCATATGGAAAGTTAGTTTTTCCATTAACATTTATTAAAGAGGCTATCTTTTTTTCCAGTGAATATGTTTAGCCCCTTTGTCAAAGATAAGATGGCCAAGTATGTTTGTAGTTGTGTCTACATCTTGTAATCTGTTCACTGATCCTCAGGTCTGTTTTTTTGCCAGTACCATGCTGATTTTATCACATTAGCTTTGTAGTATAATTTCAAGTCAGGGATTGTGATGCCACCTGCCTTGCCTTTGTTGCCCAGAATTGTGTTTACTATTCTAGGTCTCTTCTGTTTCCAAATGAATTTTAGGACTGTTTTTTCTAGTTCTGCGAGATATCCTAAGGTATTTTGACCAGGATTGCATTAAATCTGTGTATCAACTTTGGGAGTATGGCCATTTTTCACTACGTTGGTTCTTCCTATCCATGAACAAGGGATATCTTTCTATTTTCTGATATTCTCTTTAATCTCCTTTTTCAGAGAACTATTATTATCAATGTATAGATCTTTTACTTCCTTTGTTAGATCGATTCCTAAATATTTCACTTCTTTGGATGTTATTGTGAAGGGTGTAGTTTCCCTAGTTTCTCTCTCAGTGAATTTGTTATTGTGCACAGGAATGCTATTGATTTTTGAGTGTTGACTTTATATCCAGCTACACTACCAAATTTTGTTATTAAATCTACAAGTCTTTTGGTGGAGTTTTTGGTGTCTTCTATGTAAAATATCATGTCATCTGCAAATAACAATAATTTAACTTCTTCCTTTTCTATCCTTATTCTGTGTATTTCTTTCTCTTGTCTAATTCCTCTGGCTAATGTTTCTAGTATTATATTAAATAGGAGTGGTGATAGTGGATATCTCTGTCTTGTTCTTGATTTTTAGAGTGAAAGTTTTCAGTTTTTGACCACATTTAGTATGATGTTGGCTGTTGGTTTGCCATAGATGGCTTTTATCAAATGGGGATAAAGACCATCTATTCCAATTTCCTTTAGGGTTTTTATCATGAATGAGTGTTGGACTTTGTTAAATGCTTTTTCTGCATCTATTGAGATGATTATGTGATTTTTGTCCTTCACTCTATTGATATGGTGTACTATATTTATTGATTTGTGTATGTTGAATCAATCCTGCATACCTGGAATGAATCCTACTTGGTTATTGTGTATAATCTTCTTAATGATTTGCTGAATTCTGTTTCCCAGTATCTTATTGAGGATTTTTGCATCTATGTTCATTACGGATATTGTAATTCTCTTTTTTGGTTGGATCCTTCTCTGGTTTTTCTATCAGGGTAATACAGGAATGAGTTTGGGAGAATTATCTCTCTTTCTATTTTACTGAAGAGTTTGAGGAGTAATGGCCTTAGATCTTCTCTAAATTTCTTGTATATCCATCAGGACCATAGCTTTTCTTTGTTGGTAGGTTTTTAATTGCATTTTCTATTTCATGACTGATATTGAGTAATTTAGAATTTTTATACCTTCTTGATTCAGCTTTGGTAGTTCATATGTATCTGAGAATCTGTCCATTTCATCTGTGTTTTCCACTGTATTAGAATAAAGTTTCTTGAAGTAGATGTTAATGATCTTCTGGTTTTCTGCAGGATCTGTTGTGATTTCACCCTTTTGCTCTCAATTGCATGAACTGGAGTCTTTCCTTTTTGTGATACAGTTGGCTAAAGGTTTATCAATTTTATTTATTCTTTCAAAGAATTGTTTGGCTCACTGATTCTTTGTATTGTTTTCTTAGTAGTAATTACATTAATTTCTGCTCTGACCTTTATAATTTCTTCCCCTGTACAAGCTTTGGGTTTGACTTGTTCTTCTTTTTCTAGAAGTTTGAGATTCAACATTAGGTTGTTTGTTTGAGCTCTTTCTGTCTTCCTGATATGGGTATTCACTGCTATAAATTTCCCCTTAGGACTGCTTTAATTTCATCCCATAAGTTCCAGTATGTTGTATTGGCATTATCATTTAGTTGTAGATACCATGTTGGTTACTTTTTTCTTGTCATGAGAAAAAATATCAGACACCCAAAGTTAAAGGAGGAAAGGTTTATTTAGTTCACAGTTTGTGGATTTTTCAGTCCATACTCAGCTGGCTCCAAGGCAGAGTGGCACATGGCAGAGGGCAACAGTGCATGGTGGAGGAAAACAGCAAAAGCAACAAGAGCCAAAAGGGGAGAAGTGCAGAGAAGACTCTCCGTCCTTTATATTGTATGTAGGCTACCCACCCAAGGTGAGTGTAGCACTCACAACTATAATCCCAGCATTGGACCATCAATCAATCACTAATTCTAGAAGCCTGCCCTCATGACTGCACGAGGCTTTTGACAGACATCCCAACACAAACCATAACAGATACTCTTTAATTTCCTCTTTGACCCATTGGTTGTTCAGGAGTGTGTTGCTTAATTTCCATGTATTTATGGAGTTTTTTTGGTCTCTTTTACTGCTGATTTCCAATTCCATTGCACTATTGTCAGTTAATATGCATGGGACAATTTCAATTCCTTTGCATTTGCTTACACATGTTCTATAGGCTAATATGTGGTCTGTTTTGGAGAATGTCCCATGTGCAGCTGAGAGAATGTGTACTGTCATGCTGTGGGGTGGAACATTCTATAGACATCTATTAAGTCCATTTGTTCACAGGTTTGGTTCATTTCTGATATTTATTGGTTGATTGTTTTTGTCTAGTTGATCTATTTGTGACAGTGGGGTGTTAAGGCCCCCCCATTACAATTGTGTTAGTGCTTATTTGATTTTTCATGTCCATTAATATTTCTTTTATGTAGTTGTGTGCTCCTGTATCTGGTACATATATATTTATGATTGTAATCTCTTCTTGGAGTTTTCTCTTAACTAGAATGTAGTGACCTTCTTTTTCTCTTTTGATTTGTCTTGGTTTGAAGGTCACACTGTCTGCAAATAGAATAGCTATTCCTGCTTTCCTCTGGGTTTCTGTTGCATAGAATATTGTTTCCTTTCCTTTAACTTTGAGCCTATGAATTTCTTTTTGAGTTAAATGTGTTTCTTTTATGTAGCACACTGTTGGTCTTGTTTCTTAATACATTCTTCCAGAGTATTTCTTTTGATTGGTGAGTTGAGATCATTTACATTGATGGTTATAACTGATATGTATTGATTTATCCTTGTCATATTATTATCTGCTGTTGGTTCCTTGTCTTTCCCCTCTGTTTAATTGCTTACTCTGCCTGGTGGCTTATTACTGTTGGTGTTCTTGGATTTGTGAACATTGTGATCTCTCTCTACAGTATCTTTCAAAACACATTGTAGAGCTGGTTTGGTGGTCATGAATTTCTTCAGTTGTTCTTTGTCATGGAAGTATCTTATTTCTATATTAATTCTGAAAGAGATTCTTCTTTTTTTTTAAACACAGGGCCACACTATATATTCTAGGCTGGCCTTGAACTCACTATATAGCCCAGCCTGAACTCAAACACATGATGATCCTCCTGCCTTAGCCTCCCTAGTGCAGGGATTACAGGCATCAGCCATCACGCTTGGCTATTTGATATTATTTTTGTGAGGAACAAAGAAATTACATTACCAGTAGGAAAGTGAGCAAAGTATCTTGATTATCAAAGTTCTTTGCATTTGCATAACTCATTTTACCCTAATCCTGCCCCTTTTAGATCCTGCCTTTATTTAAAATGTTGGTAATGGATGTTTTGGGCAGTAACTTTTAATTTTAAAAAATATTGCATTAAAATGTTATTTATGTTAGTTACTGAGATTTTTGGCATTCCAGTTAAAAAGGAAGTATCAAAACTAGGCTTTCTAAAAGTACCTCTCCAATTTCACTTAAGCACTATGACTCAAATAATAATCTTTTTAAAAAATTAATTTTATTGGTACACTTTTGACATGCAGAATCATCACATTTATCGTAGGGAATGTGTACTTGCACATCATATATCGCAATTCTTTTTTCCCATTCCCTTCCCCTGCTTCAATCCTTCTCCTCTCCCTTTACAAAACTGTTTCTATTGTTTGTCTTCAGCTGTTTCCAGTTTTTGTTTTATCCCTATTCTATCCCTTCCCTTCCCTATCCCCTCTTCCTTGTTCCTCTTTCCATTTGAACATTTTCTTCTTATGTCCCAATATCCATTCTCTATTTTGGTCCTTATTTATCCTCAAAGGGTAATCTTAATGTTCTACCAGTGATATTTCAGAAACCGCAAATTCAGTCAATAAGATAAGAGGACAGAGCAGCACCTGGCATACCTTTGCAGTTGAAAACAATCTACAGGCAATGAGGCAGCTGCAAACCATAGTTCCAGTTCTTCCTAGGAAAGAAAAGTTGTTAGTTCAAGGAACCACTGTTCACTGTAGCGCTTGGTGTAAAAATACACTCAGAAACACTTAGAGTGCATTTTGTACTGATTTTCTCTCACTCTGTATGTGTTTTTTTATTCAGAATTAGCCAGAGATGTTTTCCTCTGGAATTCAGTGTGGGCATGTTATATGTGCTCATGTGTATTTTTCCTCAATCACTAATGTTGAGCAGTGTACTAAAGGAATGTAATCAGCTATCTTCCAGGACCCTAAAGCTGTACTTAACCATTAAGAACTAATTATAGCTGGGCATGGTGGCACACTCCTGTAATCCCAGCACTTGGGAGTCTGAGGCAGGAGGATCGTTGTGAGTTCAAGACCAGCCTGGGCTACAAAGTGAGCTCAAGGCCAGTCTGAACAGCATAGTGAGACCCTGTCTCAAAAACATGGGCTGGGGATTTAGCTCAATGACATAAGTGCTTGCCTGGCAAGTGCGAGGTCATGAGTTTGATCCCCGATACAAAAAAAAAAAAAGAGAAAGAGCTAATTATATACTCTGCTTTGGTAACTAACATAAATATACAA
This sequence comes from Cuniculus paca, assembly GCA_004365215.1. Lineage (NCBI taxonomy): Eukaryota > Metazoa > Chordata > Mammalia > Rodentia > Cuniculidae > Cuniculus > Cuniculus paca. Next base: position 10,431 of record RJWT010025037.1, on the reverse strand, counting down.
CTGTAAAAGATAAAACAAGATCAGAACCCAAAACACTGTCTAGCATTTGCAATACCTGTTATTCCTTCCATTTTAGCTAAGACGTTTTAATTGTATGAGAAAAGTTTTCAAATCTAATGAATACAAGGAGAATAATATAATAAACCTTCATATACCTGTTTTCTAGATTCTGTGATTAGCAGCATTTTATTATACTTCTTTAATTTCTCTTTTTTCTCCCCTGAATGCTTCCCTCTGTTTTTCTTTTTGCTGTAGCATTTTAAAGCAAATCTCTAACTTCATGCATCATGTCATTTCATCTTCTGAGTCTTTTACTTTTATTCCAATTTATATTTTTGTTTTGTCTACAAAAATTGCACTCTGAAATAAAGTTGCTTTTTTTTTTTTTAATAGAACAACCTGTAGCTTTTGACTTAGGCAGGATACATAGACCTCAATCATGTAATCCCAAATTTAACATTTCTTTTTAAACTTGAATGCTGTGGTTAGTGTCTGGATGTCCCCCTCAAAGCCTCATGGGGTCATGGTGGCAGGCTTCTAGAGTTTGTGACTAATTCATAGTCCAACGCTGGGATTATGGGTATGAGTGCCACACCCAAGTGGGTGTGGCCTACATACAATATAAGGGACAGAGAGAGTCTTCTTACATGCTTTCCCTGTTTGCTCTGGTTGCTTTTGCTGTCTTCCACCACCATGAACTTTTGCCCCTCTGCCATGCCATGCTTCCTTGGAGCCAGCTGATTATGGACTGAAACCTCTACAAACTGTGAGCTAAATAAATATTTCCTTTCTTAACTTTGGACATCAGGTGTTTTGTCTTAGCAGTGAGAGAAAAGTAACCAACACACTGAGACACTAAATTTTGTTCTTTAAAAAATTTAATGAAACACTAAACTGACTTTGCAACTAACAATTTGAATAACACTTTTCTAAGCTAGGTACTTCTAAAGAGACATTTATATCACCTCTTACTATGATAAAAAAAGTTTCTTGTTCCAAGAGAGTACCAATGATTATCATCCTGCCCCTCAGATACATTGATTTTTAACATTTCAATTATGGAAGACATCTCTGGATCTCTGTAACTCTGATTTCTTTCCCATTTGAAAGAACTTGGAAATTTCCTTTACCAATTATATATACCATGAGCAGAATCCAACAAGCAGATAAAGCAGGGATTCATAAAAATGCTACCTACGTACACATGCCTTAGATATTTTATTGTAATTTGGACATAAATGCACTTTCATTCACTAAACTTCTGATATTGGAAAAAGGTTTTAACTTTTAAATATGAATTCTTGCTGGGCATGGTGGCTCATGCCTGTAATCCCAGCACTCAGGAGGCTGAGACAGGAGGATCATTGCGAGTTTGAGACCAGCCTGGGCTACAAAGTGAGCTTGAGGTCAGCCTGAACGGCATAGTGAGACCCTGTCTCAAAAAGAGAAGGGCTGGGGATCTAGCTCAGTGGGCTAAGCACCTGCTTGGCAAGTGCCAGGTTGTGAGTTCAATACCCGGTGCCACAAAAAACAAACAAACAAATAAATAAATATGAATTCTTAGAAAAGTATGTATGTAAATAAAATTATTTCGATGGGAAAGATGAAGGGAAGGAAAAGGAAAGGAAGCAAAACTAACTATAAATATATTAACACATTTCAACAACCTCATAACTTCTCTCAATCTACTGTACTTCCTTCCCTCTGCATCTTTTCTCCTGTATCCAAAAATGTTCTCTCCAACCCTCTAAACACTAACCTTTCATTCCAGCCATAAAATACCTCCAGTAGTCTGACTTCCTATTTTTCACTGACATTTCTCTTATTTCCCTCTCCTTCTAATAATTTATCCCATTTATTTTCCCCTTCCTCTTTCCTTCCCTATTCCCTCCACAAACCAGACTAAATGCCAACAGCAGTATAGTATAGTCTGTAAGGGGCACCGATAAAAGGACAAAATTGTCAAAACAAAATTTGATAGACGTATGGTTGGATCTGTGGATGCTGTTATAGCCAGTAAAAATTATCTTCTTACAACACAGTTAGGTCTAATCAAATTAAATTAAATAGGCTGAAGTGGTGGATAATACCTCTTGACAAATAAAACCAAGATCACATCACTGGAAAACAGCATCTAACTAAAGAAATCTTCATACCAACAACAACATCTCTTTGCTTTGTTTGACTTCAACCCTCAGCGCGCACACACACACACACACACACACACACACGCACACGCACACACAGAGGACAAGAAAATGCCTATATAGACTCCTAACTCTCCTAAAGCAGATCTAAGAGGCACTGATGGAGAGGAAATCAAACACTAAATAGCTGAGCTATGCAAAATGTTCAACAAGAAAGCGTAGAAAGTGGGCAAACTCAAAGATGATACAGCCAAACAGATAGTGGGACAAATAAAGTGGCCAATGTGGTTAAAGATGAGTCAAATAAAAAATTGGAAGAGCTAATTAAAAGTATTCAAAACATAAATGACAATTTTACCAAAGTAGGTAAAATTACCAAAAGAATCCACAAACAGGTGCTAAACAGAAATCCCAGAGATAAAGAATTTATTTAATGACCGACCTGTTTGTTTGTTTGTTTTGAGACAGGGACTCTGTGCATATCTCAGGCTGTCCTCAAACTCAGGGCGATCCTCCTGCCTCTGTCTCCCAAGAGCTGAGATTACAGGCATTCAGCACTGTACCCTGAACAACTTACCTGTTTAATGACTGTTTGAACTTACAACTAAGGCATGTTGCTCAGATTCACAATCTGCTGCTCGGACTTAAATATATATGTATGCATAGTTCTGTAATCTTGTTTATAGTGGCTCATTAGTGCCTCTCCCTGCCCCTCTCTTGTTTCTCCCCTTTTTTTTGCAGAATACCTTGTTTATATGATACTGTAATTTTTGTTGATTGTACTATATAGTAGTTTTATGTTCTGTTATATATGATAGTACTGCATAGAAGAGTTAAGCAAATAAAAAAAATGGTCAAGTTGGCATTTCCTTTGACTATTTCTTTGTTTTGAATGTTGCAATGCACATATTCTATACAATTCCTCATTTAGTGAATTCATCTAATGACCTAGCTGCAAGAATGTAACTCAGTCATTAAACAAAGAGTGTCCTTATATGAACAATAGAAGTGACCAATGTGAGGACAGAGTGTCAGACCGTAAGAACTTAGTGCAAGCACAAGGTAATATATGCAGAGATAGCTTAAAAACAATAGAAGAGCAAGGAAAATTGATCCAACGGCTACTAGATGATGCTAAGACTAACCATAGAGTACTTATAGTTAGAGAAAAATTAGAGGGGTGCATGCAAAGCATAAAAGAATCTTATTTAGAGAAATCATAGCAAGAAAAATCCAAGTACATGGAAAGAACTCAACATACAAGTAAGGGACACATATAAAACTCCACATAATCATGATGAAAGAAGAACCTCCCTACAACACACCAGTCAAAATCTCCAAAGTCCAAGACAAAAAGAATATGAAAAGCTGTCAGAGAAAAGCAAAAAAATTTATAAAAGTAAACCCATTAGGATTACAGCAGACTTTAACACAAACTTTAAAGGCCAGGATGACTTGGAAGAAAGCATTTCACAGCCTAAAGGAAAACAACTTTGAACTCAGAATACTATAGCCTGTAAAACTATCTTTCCAAACTGATTGAGAAATAAGGACATTCCATGACAACCTTTTGGAAACTCCTGACTACCACACCAACTCTCCAAAAAACTCTCTAGGATACCCTAAAGACAATGACGTTAACAATGCCAAAAAATCTAGACGAATTAATACATAAGCAGGGGAGTTTAAGCAAAAAGGGAAAAATAAGAGAATCAACAACATAAAAATAACTTAATGACAGGAATAAGTCAAGTCCTTTCAGTAGTGACTCTGTATGTAAATGCCCTCAATTTGCCAATTTAAAGACACAGACTGGCAGATTAGATCAAAAAACAAAACCTAACAATTAGTTGCACACATGAAACAAATCTAATTTAAAAAGAAATTCATAGGTTAAAAATCAAAAGATAGAAAACAATATTCCATGCATCAAGACCTTGAAAACAAGCAGGGGTAGCAATCTTACTCTCAGATGAAGTAGATTTCAAGTTAAAACTAATCATGGGCAAAGAAGTTCACTACATATTAGTTAAGGGAATACTTTAATAGGAAGGGATAGGAATTGTGAATATATACACACCAAATGCCAGTGTACCTAACTTCAGAAAACAAACACTGCTGTACATGGAAGACTAAGTAAACAACACAATCATAATGGAAGATCTAAATACCCCACTTTCACAAATAGATCAACTAGACAAAAAAAATCTACAAAGAAACATCACAGTTGAACCACACCTTCAAACAGACTTTTTTTTTTTGAGATAGGGTCTTGCTATGCATTTCAGGCTGGCCTTGGGCTCACTTTGTAGCCCAGGCTGGTCTCAAACTTGTAATGATCCTCTTGCCTCAGCCTTCCAAGTGCTGGGATTACAGGAGTGTGTCACCATGCATGACTAAAACAGACTTAACAGACATACACAAAGTGTTCTACTTAACTACAACAGAATATACGTTCTTCTCAGCAACATGCAGAACCTTCTCCAAAACAGACCACACACTAGTCAATGAAGTGTGTTTAAATAAATACAAAAGTATTGAAATTATCCTGTGTATGCACTATCATATCATAGCACACTGAAACTAGAACTTAATCATTAATGAAACCACTGAAACTTTGCCAACACTTGGACATTAAATACCATAACTCTGAATACTCAATAGGCCACAAAAGAAATCATGAAAGAAGTTAAACAATTCCTACAATCAAATGATAATGCTTATACAATATACCAAAACCTCTGGAACACAGAACTTCCTAAGAGGGGAAGTTTACTGCTATGAATACTTACGGTTGAATAAACTCAAAGAAATAACCTGATGGATGCACTTCAAGGCCCTAGAAAAAGCAGAACAATCTAAATGCAAAGCTAGTACGAGAAAGAAAACCATAAAGATCAGAATGAAAATTAATGAAATTGAGAATAAGAAAACAATACAATGAATGAATCAAAAAGCTGATTCTTCAAAAGAATAAACAAAATAGAAAAACCCTAGCCACGCTTATCAAAAGTACAAAAGAAAGATGAATGTCACTGAAATTAGATGCAAAAAAGGCAAAGTCACAGTGGACACCACCCAAATCCAGAAGATCATTAGTAACTTTTATGAAAACTCATACTCCTTGGCCAGGTGTGGTGGTGCATTTTTGTAATCCCAGCACTCGGGAGGCTGAGGCTGGAGGATCGTTGCAAGTTTGAGACGAGCCTGGGCCACAAAGTGAGCCCAAGGCCAGCCTAAACTGCATAATGAGACCTTGTCTCAAAAGGATAAAAATAAATAAATAAATAAAACTCATATGCCAAGAAATCAAAGAATTTTGAAGAAATGGACAGATTCTTAGATACATCTGAATTATGAAACTGAGCCGAGAAGACATAAAAACCATGAACAATCCAGTAACAGGTAAGAAAACTGAGGAAGTAATAATAATTAAAAAAATCCTATGAACCAAGAAAGCCCAGAAACTGATATTTTTATAGCTGAATTCTACAATAGCTTGAGGGAATATCTAATGCCAATAGACCTTAAACTCTTCAATGAAATTGAAGGGGAAGGAGTACTTTCAAACTCATTATCGGAAGCTAGCATTACTCTGATTCCAAAACCAGATAAAGGCCCACTAAAACAGAAAATTATAGGCCAATTTCTTTAATGAACATAGACACAAAAATCGTCAATAAGATTCCAACAAACAGGATGCAACATGACTAAGTAAGCTAAGTAGGCCTCATCCCAAAGAATATAAGATGGTTCAACAAACCCAAATCAATAAATGTAACATCACGTAAAGGACAAAATCACACGATCATATTAATAGATCCAGAAATAGCCTTTGATGACATCCAACATACATTCATGTTAAAGTCCTGAAGAAAATGTGTATAGAAGGACATTATCTCACCGGGTGTAGGGGCACATGCCTGTAATCCCAGCACTTGGGAGGCTGAAGCAGGAGGATCACTGTAAGTTTGAGGCCAGCCTGGGATAAAAAGTGAGTTCAAGGCCAGTCTGAACTGCATAGGGAAACCCTATCTCGAAAAAGATAAATAAATAAATAAATAAATAAATAAATAAAAAGACCTTATCTTGAGATAAAAGAAATTTATGACAAGCTTACTGCCAACATCATATTACATGAGGAAAAGCTAAAAGTTTTCCCTCTAAAGAACAAGAAAAGGATGTTCGCTATCACTACTCCTGTTCAATATAGTGCTCAAAACATTAGCCAGAGAAATCAGGCAAGAAAAAAAAAAAAGGAATATGCATAGAAAAAGAAGTCAAATTATTATGCATGATTCTTTACACAGAAGACCCAGAAAAATCCACCAAAAGAGTCCTAGAATTCATAACCTAATTCAGTATCATAGCAGCATATAAAATCAACACACAAAAATCAATAGCATTCCTGTACACCAATAATAAGGCTACCAAGAAAGAAATTCAAAAAACAATATTATTTACAATAGCATCAAGAAAAATTAAAAACTTAGGAACTAACCCAACAAAGGAACTGAAAGACCACTACAATGAAAACTACAATCCTCTGAAAAAGATTGAACACATCAGAGAACGAAGATATTTTCTGCTCCTGGATAGGCAGAAGCAACATTGTTAAAATGGCCATGCTTCCAAAAATGATATATAGATTTAATGCAATCCCAAGTAAAATACCAATAGCATTTCGCACAGAACTTGAAAAAACTATCTTAAAATTTATAGGGAAACAGAAGAGAACTAGGATACCAAAACAATCTTGGACAAGTACAAAGCAGATTTCACAAACCCAGATTTCAAGTTATACTACAGGCTGGTGGGTGTCTGCTTCTCCCTTACTGCACTATGTGTCCCTCCCTAAAATGCATGCTTGGTCGAAGAGGACGCCCCCCACCGCAATAGAGGAGGACCCTTTCCTAGGTCAAGGGTATACAAGTATCTGCGCACCCCTGCTAGAACCACCAAACATGCTCTCAAGTTACAATACAGTGATAAAAGCAGCCTGACATTGGCACAAAAGCACAAAACTCAATAGCATTCATGTACAGTAAGTAGATCAATGGAATAGACTAGAATAGAAGATGAAGAAATAATCCCAGGTACATTAAGTCATCTGGTCTTGGACAAAGGAGCCAAAATTATACACTGGAGGAAAGATAGCCCCTTTAGCAAATGGTGCTGGAAAAACTGGCTATTCACATGTAAAAGATTGAATCCAGACCTATATCTTTGTCCATGTACCAAACCAAAATCAGAATGGATCAGTGTTCTGAATATTAAAACATAATGCATCTGCTAGAAGACAAAATAGAGACAACTCTTGAAAACATAGGCACGGGAAAGGATTTTCTGAACAGAACCCAACTGTACAAAAAATAGCATCAAGAATCATCAAATGGGGTTTTACCAAACTGAAAAGCTTCTACACAGCAAAAGAAACAGTGAATCGTGTGAGGAGGCCACCTACGGAATATGGGGAAAAATTGTGTTTGTTACTCCTCTGACAGAGGACTAATCTCTAGAGTTTACAAAGAACTCAAAAGAATCAGACACCCCTCCCCAAACAAAAGACTCAGGCAAAACATAAGCTACTGAAATAGACACTTTTCAGAAGAAGTAAAAATGGCCAATAAATACATCAAAAAAGCTTCAATGTATCTGACCATTGGAGAAATGCAAATTAAAACTACATTCATATTCCATTTTACTCCAGAAAGAATGGCTATCATAAAAAACAAAACAAGACAAACAAAAAAATGATGCTGTGGGGGAAAATACACTCTTCTACTTTGCTGATTAGAATGTAAACTGGCACAGTCACTGCGAAAATCAGAACGGAGATTCCTCAAAAAACTGAAACTAGAAATTCTGTTTGATTCAGCTATTCTTCATCTAGAAATCATCCCCAAAGAGTTAAAGACATCATACTACAGTGATACACACATAGCCATTTATAGCAGCACAATTCATAATAGCTAACTCTTGGAAGCACTCTATATATTCATTAACACATGAATGGATAAAGAAAATGTGGTAGGAAAATGGAAGCACCTAAGATCCTAATTTTAAGTGAAATAAATCAGACACAGAAGCTTAAATATCACATGATTTCTCTTACATGAGAAACTCAACATATAGATAATTTTAAAAGCAAAATGAAAAGTAGACAAAAGGAACAGGGAGACAGAACTTTTGCAAATGGGAAAGGGTTCTAGAAATGGAAGTTGAGAAAGCAGAATGAAAAGAATTAAAACATATTATGTATATTTACCCACACCCTAAGATGAACATAAACATTGTGTACAACAAACATGCACTAATAAAAAATAAAAAATTGAAAGCAAAATAAAAGTCAGTAAATATATAAAAGATTCGGGTAAAACTAGCAATGCATAAATACATAAAACATTGTTCCAGCAATGAATAATTTACAACCTTTTCAGGTGCACAGAAAATGTTTGACATAATTAACTAAATTTTGGGCCATGAATCAGGTCCAAACAAATTTCAAGGAACTAAAATAATAAAAATAATTTCTCTGTTACATTACAAACAGAAGTCATTAATTTAAGGAAAATGTCAATCAGGAAACACTGTTCTTATAAGGATTAAAAAATGATAACATATGATTATGTCAGAACTAAGAACTTTTGGGTTTTTTTACTTTTTTTTCTTTGGTACTGGAAATCGAACTCAGGATCTTGCACTTGCCAGGCAGATACTGTGCCACTAGCTTTATCCCCAACCCAGAACTTCTGTTAACCAAAGGACAAATCTTAGGAGAAAAAAAAGTACAGGGCAGAAAAGGGTTTTTGCAATACATGTAACCAATAACAAGAATATGAATATGACTATATAAAAATATGAATATATAAAGAATTCCTACAAATCAATAGGAAAAAGGAAAATTTTCAGGAGAAAAACAGACAATGAAATGAAACAGTTACTTCACAAAAAAAGATATCCAATTGACAAATAAACCTATGAAAACATCCTTAATCTTATCAGTGATTATAAAAATACAAACAAAAACCATAACTAAATGTCACACACATTTATACAATGGTTAAAAATAAGAGAATACTTATAATTCCAAGTATCAGTGAAGATGTGAAACACTTGGAACTCTCACTCAATGTCAGTGGAGTACAAATTGGTACAACTATTTTGGAAAACAGGTCACAATAATTACATTTCAAGACTTGTTATCCCAAGACAGAATAATTTTAGTTCACGGCATACACTTCTTATGGTTTCTATCTAGAGATCCCCTAAAGATTGTATGCACTTATAGGTGGGGAAGCAATTGAATTATGAGGGTGATATAGCTGACTTGCTGTTGGAAGGTGGGGTCTGATCAGTTAGAGGCATGACCTGGAAGGAACTCTCTCCTTTCCCATCTCTTCCCTTCATTCTCTGCTTTCTGGTCACCATGAGGTCAGCAGCCTTTCCTCCACCATGTCCTTCTGCCATACCTTCATGCCTTGGAGCCAGCTGATTATGGATTAAAAATTTGAAACACGAGTCAAAATAAATATCTCCTTTCAGCTGTGAGAGTTGTATTGTGTCTCAGTGATGAGAAAGTGAGTAAGACAGATTTTAGTACAGGAGAAGTGAGGTCACTGCTGCAACTTACTTTACCTTGTGGTTAAAATACCTTTGGAACTGGCTTGTGGGAGGAATTTAGAAATGTTAGGAGATGACAGCTAGAGAAACTCTAGAATGCTATATGCAAAGCTTGATGTGAGATTCTGGTCAGAGCTCAGAAGACCAGAATGCTACAGAAATGCAGACTGTAAAGACAAGGGTTGAAAAGTTTCAGTTGATAATAAGTACTTTATTATCAGTTGGGCTACAAGTCATGTGTGTTATGCTCTGGCAGAAAATCTGTCTACGTTTTGCTCATGTCCTGACACTTTTCAGGGGACTCAAATTAAGGTAGATGGACTAAACTGGCAGAGGAAATTTTAAGGCAGCTTAATGTTCAGGCTGAGGCACCATACTTCTGACAGCTTAGAGTCATTTGTACAGAAAATCAGATGCAAAAAGATTATTTAAAAAGTTTTCAGTTTCACCAGTAAGGAAAGTCCTGTAAAACTGGAGCAGAGAAGAACATGGTTGCTAAAAAGATTAGCATTAAAAAGAAGCTAAGTACTTTACATCGGGACAATAGGAAAGATCCCTTGAGGGCATGCGGGGATTCCGCAAGACCTCATCCTTCTCAGTTTAAGAAATGAAAGACTTTGCTTTGAAAAGAGAGTCTGGGAACTCTGTTCAAGAAGGCCTG